>CAUYRT010030454.1:0-15739 GCA_963574885.1 Lepilemur ruficaudatus
TTTACTTATTTTCACTGAGTTCAATTCTCCCTTGAAATGAGCATAATAATAAGTAGGTGGCAAGACCGTCATAGGGATTAGAGTATATACATAATATTTGTGGCATGTAGTAGAAGGCCAATAAATTGTAACAATTTCTACTACATTTTCACTTATCCATCCTTTGTATAAAGATCTCTATTAAAGTTCACTTACAAAATGGAAAAAAAAATTGGACTAGCCATACAATACTCATTGTTTACATTATGGTAAACATTAAACAATAATTAACTGGTCAGTGCTATGATGATTCGGATTCTATAATGTGCTTTATATTTAGGATGGTGCAAAAGTAATTGCAGTTTGGGGCCATGAATTTTAAATCATTATAACTAGGCTCAAACACATCTTTATTAATAGAAATAGGAGCCATTACAATCAACACGTTGTTGCCAAAGAGTAATAAGTTTGTTTATTCCTGTAGTGTAAAAATTCATGCTTCGGGATTCAGTGAACTCTTGGAAAGCATTTTATGCATCCTACTGGTTGTGGAAACATTTTCCCTGCAAAAAGTTGTCGAGATGCTTGATGTATATAGTTGGTTGGCTGATGAGAGGTTAGGTGAGTACAACGGGCGGATGAGGCAAAACGTTGTAGTCAAATTCATTTAACTTTTGAAGCATTGATTGTGCAACAGATGGTCGGGCCGTGGTCTGGATAATAATTGGGCCTTTTCTGTTGACCAATGCCAGCTGCAGGCATTGGCCTTTTTGGTGTATCTTATCAATTTGCTGAGCATACTTCTCAGATGCAATGGATTTGCCAGGATTCAGAAAGCTGTAGCGGATGACACGGGCAGCAGACCACCAAACGGTGACCATGACCTTGTTTTGGTCCAAGTTTGTCTTTGGGAAGTTCTTCTCAGTGCAACCACTGAGCTGGTCATCACTGGTTGTCATATAAAATCCACTTTTTGTCACATGTCACAATCTGATCGAGAAATTGTTCATTGTTGCATACAATAAGAGAAGATGACACTTCAAAATGACGATTTTTTTTTTACTTTTGGTCAGCTCATGAGGCTCCCACTTATCCAGCTTTTTCACCTTTCCAATTTGCTTCAAATGCCGAAAGACCATAGAACGGTCAACATTGAGGTTTTCAGCAACTTCTCGTGAAGTTGTAAGAGGATCAGCTTCAATTATTGCTCTCAACTGGTCGTTGTTAACTTCTGATGACCAGCCATTACACTCTTCATCTTCAAGACTCTTGTCTCCTTTGCAAAACTTCTTGAATGACCACTGCACTGTATGTTTGTTAGCAGTTCCTGGGCCAAATGCGTTTTTGACTTTGCTTTATGATCCATTTTGAACTTGAATGAGAAAACCACTCGAATTTGCTTTTCATCTAACATCATTTCCAGTCTAAAATAAATATAAAATAAACAGCAAGTAATAAGTCATTAGCAAAAAAAATAGAGCAAGAAATGTGCATTAAAATGATATATAACATAACCATATTTATTTAATAATGTATTCCAATGTCAAACAGCTACAATGCTGAAATCGCAATTACTTTTGCACCAAGCTAATAAAAGACCACATTAAAAAGCCATAAGTTTACATTAATGATATTAATACTTTATATATCTGTAGAATTATAGTTTTTGTTTTTTGTTTTTGTTTCCACAATCAAGTTCTCAGCTAGCCTATTTGAAAATTTTGAGTGAATTAGGAAAAAAATACCCTCTCTAGAGAGATGCAGTCCCAAGGGTATAAAGTTCAGTAAGCAAAAGAAAATTTTGGAAATAAAAATGCTCTCTCTACTCCTGATGTAAGGAACCCAACATCAAGACTCACAATTTGGCTGTTGAACAGACTGAGTTTCAAGCCAACTTGTTTTCTTATATGGGTGTCTTTGTACAACATAGAAACTACCTGGCTCTTTATGGTTGCTCTGCTCCAATAACCCAGATGATGAAGAATCTTTGGTGGTTTATGATCAGAACACAAAGAAGTTAAGTACTTGACTAGAGCTAGTATGAGCTAGTAAGTAAGCAAGCTAAGCTTCAGTAAAGTTTTGGACTTAGACTTCTAGTCCAGTGATCTTTTCCTGAAGTCTGCTATCTCCAATAATGATTCATCAGATTGAGTCAAGGCTGTCTCAGAAAATCCAAGATAAGTCTGCACAGTTATGATACAAAAATAATAATCAATACCTTTAAAGCTTTCCTTATTAAATAAGACTTCTTACTTCACTTTCTGGTTTTCCTCAACAATTAGTTTGAGTAGTAATTTTGTGGGCTATAATATTTTCACATAATTATCAAGTGTAAAACTTCTCAAAGAAGTGAAATATACCCAGAAAGCTACAGTTCTCTGAAGATTTCTCCAAAGTTCTTTTGAAATATCTAAAATAAATGTATATATTTTCTTGATACCCTGATTAATTTTATATGCACCATTTTCCAAATATTATTATTGATTTATTTTATTATTAAATACACCCATACATAATTGGGGTTCTCATCTTAAAAATGTTCTACTCAGAAGAAAAAAATATTACGTGCACAAAATGGAGCTTCAATAGCCACCATTTGCCATAGTAAACAGTCCAGCAGCTGTTTCAACATGTGGCCCATATTAAGCAAAGAGAAGTCTGACATATTTACAGAGAATTTTGGCACAGACCTCAAAATTCAGCTTTCTGAATTCTTTGGTACAGTAAAAAAAAAAAAAATGTAATTTATTCCTGCCCAAATGGATAGTTAATTATTACCAAATTAATAAATAAATTATAAAACATGTAGGTTATAGAAAGAAGTTCATTTTATTATGAATTTAATCATATATCTATTTTTCTCTAAACAGACAAAACCCTTAACTTATGACAATCCCTATGCATTGTGTACCTATGCTGAGTATTGGGAATCTAATGATAAATGAAAAATTCCTGCCCCCAAGGGGCTCACTCTCTATTATAGTGTAAAAGATTGTAGAAAACAAATTTCAATACAATCAGGGTATGCATGTGATATTATGAATGCATGGGGCAAGAAGCAATTAATTATGTTTTGGCTGAGACTGTGCAGGGATCATGGAAGGCAATGACATTTGAATTGTGATTGAAAAAATAAGTCATTTGCCAGAGAAAAAGAATGTCTAGCAATGGGACTTTGGACAAGTCACTAAACCTATTTGGGCTAATGTTATTACACAAGAGTACAAGAATATATAGTTTTTCAGCTATGCTAGTATAGTTATTTATTTAGTTCTAAATCTTGCTACAGACTTTGGGAACAACATTTATTCTCTCTACTGTGAAAGCACTGGTTAAACTTTGCAGATAGTTTGTTGTAACAAACTTTTCCCTCACTGTCTGTTATCAAAGGAGGCCAGTCGCCAGGGAGGATCAAACCATCAGAACTGGAATATGTAAAGTCCATGGCTAGCATCCCTAGCCTACTCTTTGTAAGTTTGTTTTCTAACTTGTTGGCATCTGCTCCCATCTCCGGCTGGACCCTAATGTTTTCTTGCCTTTTTATCTTTGCCATTATTAAAATCTGCTGTCCTGAATGGTTTTTTTTGTTTCTAAATTAGTTTCTTCATGTTGGACATTTCTTAAAGAGAACAAAATTGAATGTTTCTTTCTAAATATGGTAACAAAACTTTGGAGCATCTTTGTGACTTGTGATTTGGTTTTGGTTTTATAGCGACATAAAGCCATAAAGAAGTGTGCATTCATGTTATTTATTAGTGTGATGTTTAGAGATAAAAATGAGTATTTAATTCTCCAAAGAACTTATGTTGGGCAGAGAATTTTATTTCATTCTTTATCTTCAGACTTTTTTCTAACACTTATTACAGTTTTTGTAAAGGTCGAGATAGAATCCCTTTGAACCATTGTTAGAGCCCATTCCCAGAGATGGTTCCTGTGAAGAAACATGAGGTTTTGTTTGCCTTTTAAAGAATTCACTAGTTCTTTATACTATTGTGATTCACTGTCTGAGTGTAAAGCTATTTCAAGACATTCTTTGTGGACTGCTGTGTCAGATCTCCTTTATCAAACTATAGTGGCCCATGGGGTTCCTTGCTCAATACTCTTGCATCTTTCTATATTTTGTGTGACAAATCCTGGTTATTATTTTTGAAGCCAAGCAGTATTATTAGATGTCTATGCTGCAATATTATGGCCTTGGGGACAATTTGGGGGATACCCAGTCCATGTGTTAATAAATGAATTAGAGACATGTTGCAATTATTTGGAAAAATCCAGGTCAAAATCTCCTTCAAGAACCTAACAAGATATATCCAGATAACTGAGATTCTAAAGGTTTTACTTAAATCATTAGTAGAGACAGAACACTAGGCTCTCACTTTTTTGGGGGGGGCTCCCCTTGTATCAGATCTATAGAAGATAATTAATAAAGGTTTTCATAATTTTAATGACAGAAAAAGCCAAAGAGATATGCAGTCCAACCTATCATTTTATATAGATAAACCAAAGTTCGAGGAGGTTAAGGGATTCTTTCCTGTTAGAAGGGGCAAAGGGGCCAGCAGAACTGCCTTATCTTCTAATGGAAAATGCTGCCTTTTTTACTACATCATGAGAGTTTAATAATAATGTCTCAAATTGTATATCAATGCATTAGATGTTTAAAATGAGCAATGCACCTGATGGGAGGCGGGCTATGGAGATCAACTTTGGGGTCAGTTATGCCCAAGTAACTCAATTCTGGTTCTTAAATACGCTTAAGATGGGAAAACTTCATTTTCTTAAGTTGTAAATTGGGGGAAAGTTTATGGGGTTGCATACAGTGTTAAGTAAATGTACAATGCTCTAGCATAGAACTCAACATTGAATAGGCATTTCAAAAAGATAATAATGTTATTAATAATATGCCTAATAATAATGGTACTTAATGTCTCCCAAGCAGAAACTTGCTAGAGTAACTGCTCAGAAGAACTTGGCATAGATTGTATCAATTCCCTTCAATAGACCATTATAACAAATTTTACTTTTCCTCTGTGGTATCTTCCACAACTCTAATTAGACAATCATTTGTGTAATAATTTTCTCAGTGCCTTCTAGAATGTACTTCTCAGTATCTATAGACTGTAAACTCCATGAGAACAAGGTTTACCATTCTAACCTATGCCACTACGCAACTAGCACAACGCCTGGAAAATGGACAGTAATCTATATGAGTATTACTATCCTGTGCTTCCAAGTCAGAAATGGCAAAGGATGAGTGGAGTCAGGGAGGATGATGGAGGAGGGAGGTGGATCTTTGGAAGTCCATGCTATGACTCACAAGGGCAAAGCTATGTCCTACTCCCAAGGCAGGTAAAGTAGAGGCATTTGATTCAGTTTAGTGTGGGGCCTTCCCATGTATCTGAAAAAGCAAGAATTGGTCCTTTGCCAGATGCTCCTATTGCTTAGGGATACAGGACTGTTTTGTGATACACGTATTCTGTTTTATTCCCCTATAGATTTGTATTCTATATTTGTATACATTAATTCCAGGGTTATAAGAGCATTCACTGTAGGAAGAAAGGGAATCTACAAATTTCCTTAAATAAATATTTGCATGTAAAAGTTTCTATGAAATTTTTATTGAGGGAGTGTATTCTTATTAAGACTATCTGAAGTCTTTAGTATAGATGGTGTCATTTTTATAGGCACTCCTGCCTGTTTCGTGTATTTGGTCTGGTCACTTTTCTAAAATGCACTTTCTCAGAATATTCTATCATTTTCTTTGCTTGAAATAGCTCATCAACTTCTTTGTAAGCTCCTTAATGGTTCAGAATGCTACTATAATTTATTTTAAACATTCCACCTCAGCAATTAGTTCTGGACTCTGCAAAAATGAAGATACTTAATAAATTCTCCTTGAATAAATGAATCCAAGAACAGTTAATAAATTCTCCTCTGAATGGAAATAAAAGCATGTGGTTTTGATTCCATAGAAGGAGTTTCAAGTGGACATAGCCTAGAACAGAACTGAAAATTCAATTGACAAACACAAATACAAATGCATACAGACTAGCTATTTTACTGCAACTTCAGCACTGAACCTCACAATATAGAATGTGTTGTATTTCTCAATAACTTCTTATCTAGGGGACTTTCTTTTTGTCCGTGGGAAAATACTCAATATTGTATTATTGAGCTTGTGTGTTAGACAGCCTCCTCTCAAACTTATGTATTCATTGAAAAACAGCACCCCATAATGTCAAAACTTTATTTATGCTTAGAATGTATCCAGTTATGTTAAAAAGTATCACTTTCATTTCTGCCAGAACCAGTTCAGAAATTATCTATCACTTGACCTGTTTGATATTAACTTACAGTAAATCTTATGTTCTATCTATCTCATAGCTGGAACTGCCTTTCCACACCCCTCTGAATATGTTCAGGGTACAGAATATTCACTTTCAAAAAACCCCATAATAGACAAGGAATGGAATCAATTGTGAGTGAAACCATATTTATGATTTATTTTATTTTGAACATATTTTCTTTTTTGAATAGTTTCAGGCTTAGGAAAAAAAAAAACTATGGAGAAAATAGAGTCCTTACTTACCCGCTGTAGTCACACCACCTGGTTTCGGTATTATCAACATCTTGCATTAGTGTGGTATGTTTGTTACAATTGATGAACCAATGTTGGCATGTTAATATTAATCAATTCTATAGTTTATTTTAGAGTTTACTCTTTGTATTATTGTACATAGGTTTGGACGAATACATTATGTCATAGGTTTGGACAAATGTGTTATGTCATTTATATACCATGAAAGGATAATACTGAATAGTTTCATTGCCCTAAAAATGCCCTGTGCTCCCCCTATTTACTCCCACATCTCCCACTCCTAAACCCTGGCAACTACTGATCTTTTTACTGTCTCCATATCTCTGCCTTTTCCAGAATGTCTTATAATTGCAATCGTACCATATGTAGCCTTTTCAGACTGACTTCTTTCAGTTAGTAATATGTGTTTAAAGTTTCTCCTCATCTGTTCATATCTTGATAGCTCATCTCTTTTAAGTCTGAAAAATACACAGCCATATATATACATATATATATATATATATATAATGATTATTTTCTGGTAACAAAGGGAGTTATTTGAGGTGTCATGTAGTGGAAAGAATAGGACTTTGGAGCCTGACAACGATGGGTTTTAAAAGTAGCTTTGCTGTGGTTTAGCTGTGTGAGCTTGGGCAATTTACTAAAAATCTTAGAGCTGCAGTTTTACCATGTCTGAAATGAAAAATATTAATGTCTAACTTGAAATGGTCATGGTAAGAAAATAGCAAGTAAAGCCTGAGCATAGCACCTGATCGTGCTGGCATCAGCAGACGCAGCAACTGTGATGGTCATAGAAATAATAGCAACATGCACGGCATGCAAGGATACGGTCTTTTCAGTGATAAATGTCTACTTTTAATACATGTCACTTATTTCATAAATACGGATAGACTAGAACAATAATGACTCACAATCAGATAAAGCTGAACAGCAAATTGACAAAAAATACAATAAATGGAAAATAAAAGGCCTCAAATACAAAGAAATAGACAAGCAAGATAAAGAGGGAATGAGGTGGGAAAACAGTCCGTATTTAATTCACCTAGTTGGATAGGAATTTCTGAAATGGAAAGTTTTTTAAGGTGTCCATGTAGTTTCTCAGTTTCAGGAAAGAAACGTGTGTGCACATTTGTGCACATGAATATTATCACATCCTGAAATTTTAAACTGCCTCATGTTTCTAAGTATATGTATATAAGGTATCTTCATAAATATTCCAAAACAGGTTTTAATTGAATCAAAGACTGTAGATTAAAAAGGGGAGTAAGGAGATGCAGATTCATAGACTGTTCATGGATAGTCATCCGTCCTCTGTTTCTTTTTTCAGCCCTTTATTAAGACTACAATATAAGCTTGAAAAATATTTGAGATTTTTAAATACAGAAAAAATTGAATAAGCCAAAATATTTTTAACCATGGATTTTGGTTGCAATTTGAATTTAAAATAACTAAGGTAGAGCTTTGAGTCCCAAGACCTGGCATCAGTGAATCTACTTTGGGGTTGGGGTAGGTGGGCCAATTAGTGAATGAATTCCTATTCTGGCAAGATGATGTAATCTGTTGAGTTCAAAGAGAAAAGGAATTTACCAAACACAAGACTGTAAGGTAGAACCCATGATAATTTAGAACAGGAGTTGGCAAACTTTTTCTATAAAGGGCCAAATAGTAAATATTTTGGGCTTTGAGGTCCTGTGGTGTCTGTCGCATCTCTTCACCTCTGATATTGCAGTGTGAGCAGTAACTTAATATGATGTTGTTATGGAATCTACATATTTCTTATTCAGACTTCAAAACAACACTGTGTGCTGGACATTGTTATACATACTTTGTAGAAAAGCAATTTGGATTACAAAAATTTAATGACTTTTCTTAAGATCGTACAAGTAATGTGCTGATCCTGGACTCAAACTGAGAGCATCGTCTCCACAAAGTTAGTGTTGTGTCCACTCTGCCATACAAACTCTCTAAAAGCACGTAGAGCTCAGTGAAGGTTTAATCCTCCATGTGTAGGTCAATTGCTTCTTTTTGTTGCTGTAAATATTTTTATGGCTCACGTTTCCTTTACTAATCAAAAAATAGTTATATCCTTTAGTTTCCTTTTCTTAGTAAAAAAGTATTTTTGAGTTACTACTGTGTGTTGAGTACTATTCTAGGTCATGATGTACATCAGTAAAGAAAACAGATAAAGATATCCTCTATATACTTATGGGTTTCTATTTGTCTTACTGTTTGCGAAGTATTTTCAATATTGAGTTAGGAATGCATTATGTAAACAATGTTGGTATTTTCCTCAGAGAAAAACATAAAGTCATGTGTTATCTAATTATCATTCTACTGTCCTAAAAAAAAGGTATAAAAAAGCTGATGGCTCAAAGATATTACAAAGCAAAATGAGATCTCCATGTAGCAGATATTAGCTGATATTTACTTTTTTACATTATTTTTCCTTTTACACTAAAAAAATCACAATTCTCTTTTAGAGCACATAGTAATGACATTATATTTATTTTAATCAAAATTTAGAAAAATATGACTTAAAGAATAAAGCTTATTGGTAGAAAGTTTTCTCGAAACCAAAAAGAAGAGAAAACAAGTGTGCTTATGAGCAAGCAGCAGGGAAAAAACTTATATGACCTTTTCTAAGTAACAATAATAAAAGCATGAGGTTCACATTTACAATAAGACAGATGCAGTCTACATTTCAAAGTTGGTTATTTTTGCATTTATATTTCACAGGTTCAAAACTGCTTTTTTAAAATGTGAAACTTGTGCTTACCAGTTTTCAGTCCTTGGAGATACAGATTCAGCTTCCATGGAACAGCTGGATTTAATTAGAACCCAAAGTTCTGATTCCAGTTGATCTGATTTCCCCATCTGTATGGAGTCATTACACCATAAATAGAGTAAACTATAACTTCCAGTTCAAACCAGAAAGGAACCGGCAATCACGGCCCCTGTTACTCAGGGGGTCACTGAAATATCTGTTGAACATCACAGCACTTCCGTATGGGCTGACTCAATAGTTTAGACTTTTTCCAGCAGTAAGTGAATAAGGAAAGAACTAAGGCTTTTTCAGCCAGGCATCTATTTGTTCATTTTCATTTAAAGGTACTTAAAAATCTGAAGTGTCAGATTTGGGAATAAAATATTCTCTATTATCACCAACTTCTTGTTTAACACTTTCACGTTTCCTCATTTTGTTTCATGTTTCATATGCAAGATTATAAATTCTTGTGTTTTCTCTTTTTTTCATAAATTAGGTATTTAATGGACTTATAGAATAAAAACTATTAAGAGTGTGAAAGAGATTGTCCATTGCTAATCTGTTCATTTTACAGATGTGGAGACTGAGGGTCAAAATGGTCTGACTTGCCTTCAGCTCACACCTAAGGAACAAAGCTGCACATTTCTCAATTCCCAGCTAGCATTTATCCCAGCATGCAGGCTGACTAGACTAGGAAACCCTGCCAGTGAAAACATAACATTTCTCCACCTTTATAGTCTGACTTCTTCTTATTATGTAATGCAAGTTCGTTGTCGGTTTTACAAATCAGAGAATAAAGAGAAAAAGAATATTCACCCCAAAACAATCACTGTTGAAGTATATTTCATCCTGTTCTCAGATAATTAATCAAGCCCCATAACATTATTATCAATGGCTAAGTGGTATTTTATATAAGGGCACCACAATTTAAAACAATATTTTATTGTTTGATAGGTTGTTTCCAATTTAGTTATATACTAATCCTATGGTGATAACCCCTGTACATTGCTCTTTTGTACATCTTTGTTTATGTCCTTAGAATAAATTCTTTGAGTTGGCATTCTTGGGTCATCAGATATACATTGTAAACCTTCTAATATGTGTTGCCAAGTTGTCCTTCTGAAAAGGATATACAAGTTTACAGTTATACTCTCGAAATACAAAAGTTTTGTTTTTCTGCATGCGCAGTTAATAATGAATATTATCATCTCCTAATAATTTCATGTTTGATAGGTAAAATAATAGCACCTTATTTTAATTTATGTTATTTTGATTAAAATTAAAATTGGACTTTTTTTCATGTGCTTCTTGGACATTTGTACATATAGATAAATAACTATGGAAAGTGGTGAAATTAAGAAACTGCAGACAAGGGAAGGAATGATCAATTTCAGCTCAGAGGAGCAGGGAATTCACTTAACTAGAGTCTAAAAAGAGTCATTGGTAAATCAATTTGAAGTGTGGAACTGAATAGCAAAATGAATTGAAGAAGTGAAAAAAATAGGTTTAATTAAGAAAAGGTAATGGTGAAAACTGAACATGGTAGAGATATATAATGAACTAGTCAGACAAAGACAAGTAAAAGTTTCCAAATCCAGTCCTGTGAGTGAGTGACAGGAAGGGTTATGGTCAGGGCACCATTAAAGACTCATGGAAAAACAGACTAAAGGAAGAAGAAACAACCCAGCAATTTCTGTGATTGAATCATGGATCTTTAGGGTTAGGAGAGACCTCTGGAGACGGTTTAACCTACCCATGAAGTTTCCATATGAGGAGACTGAGCAGTTAAGTGCCTTGCCTAGGGTCTTGTCTTGTTAGAAAAGCCAGAAATAAAATTCAGGTCTCCTAATTCCCTGTTGAATGCACTATGCACTGCACAATTTTATAAGACTAAACTATGTTCAAGTAAACAGAGTTGTTATGTTATGTTTGTCCCTTGAATTAATCAATTAACGTCTCTGAAACTCAGTTTTCTCATCTTTAAAATGAGCAAACTGGACCAAATAAATGTGAGCATTCCTACTTTTATAAAAATTATTGGATTCCACTGTTATACAGCTTATATTCAAATTGTTTGTTTCCTAGGGTATGCTAATCCTTAAAAATTTTTTTGTGTTTTTGTGCATATACATTTTTGGATAGCTGAACTGCTTTGTTCCCTGTAGTCAGGTAATTCAGAAACTATTCTAGTTTTTGTTTTAAATTGAATTTTCTGAACAAAATTGTTTCTGGGCCAAGATGATTTATAAGATATTTTAAACCCCAAAGCATTCTTTTTAAGAAAGTTATAAAGAATTGTGAATGGGGACAGCGCCAGTTGACTACATATTTTTTCTGGCTCAAGAAAAACTAGTAGGATATATTAAATATTATTTTTCATTGGCATTGAAGGGGTCCTCCATTGCTTTTCCCCATATATATGTGCATATATATATATATATATATGTATGTATATATATGCCTTACTGCCTATGCTTTTGTGGATAATCTTTGAATGAGCCATGTCATAACAATTTAATTTTCATGTTAATATATCAGTAGCATGGCAACATTTATAATGTAGTAAGTACACAAAGTGTCACAGGCAATCTTGTTTCATATGTGTAGGTATGAAGTGAATGTTCTAGTCAGTGTATGGTGCTAATAAGACAGAGATCATATGTTCAATTTGTGTTCTTTGATTTCTTTCACCCCTAGCTACAAATAGTGACATTAGTCATAAAGGAGAATAAAGGAGTAACTGTACAGGACTCAGTATAAATCTATCACTACCATGGAGAAACTGACAAATGAACAGGAGCTCTCACATGAATCATCAGATGCTCATAGGGTCTTGTCAGGAGGGAGGAGGAAGCAAAAAGGAAAACAGCTTGTAGGTAGTTCATCTGCTAGCACAGAACCAAAGTACTTCTGTGTGGCTGCAAATTTTTATTGTGGCCAAATGACTACTTCTCCACCGATAATGATATAGATAAGGATGCGGGAAAGATGCACCGCTCTGCTCCCTTACTAGAGATGGAACCAAGGCAAATTATGTAAATTGAGTGGAATTTTGGCTGATCAAATTTCTGAAAGTTATTTACAAGTCTAAGTTAACGGATCCCTGGATTGGAAAAGAATGGTTACTTTCTTCAAACATTTAGAAGCCCTAGACATTGTATCAGAGACTCAAGAATGACGATAAGAGAAACTTTCCTGTTGGGACTCGATAGAGTTTATGAAGAATGAATGGGATTGAGTCAAAAGAGCCCTGAACACATTTGGTCCAATACAGAGAATCCTGTTGTTTTTGCTTTTGCTGGATAAAGATGGCATTCTATCAGCATTATCTTTTTAAATAAAACTAATTTGACACAGCTAGAGCCAACACATATTAAACATGAAGATTATTTTTACTTAAGGTGAAATACCATATTCATAGCTAACTATTTTCTTAATGTATTTACTCAGAGTTTGTATCTGTAATAATTATTACTAGAAAAATTAATATATATAGGGACAATAATTTAAGTTAGAAACATTAATTCACTAGTATATTCATTGTCCTCTTTTGGTGTCATTCATAACCTTTCAATATTTATTTCTCTTATAAAATTCCTAAAGAGCCCTCTCAGTAATGCAGCAGAAAAACAGATCAGTTTGCTTTCTGTGACTGAGCTATTACCTCTGGTTAAGGATAAACAGACTCAGTTATGGCCTACTGTGAAATAATATATGTATTTCTAAACATGAAGAGAGAGGCAATTTTTCAAATGCATGATGCTCGTTAAATATTTCTCATTCCTCAAACAGACAGTCTTGCTCTCTGGTACACATTCTAACTTAGGAGAACCATTGATGAACCAATGTCTTAAAAGTTCTGACCTAAGATCAATCTTTCCCTCAATTATCATGTTCTATAGTTCTCAGGGAAAAAAATCAGTTAATTTCTGGATATTTTTGCCACATTTTCCTAAGTAATGAGGGTTCAAGTCAGTTATGTTACAGAGCTAGTTATAAATTTCTATAATATGCTTCTTATTTAAGAAGAGATGTCATTTCAGATATAATATCTGAATACCTACCAGTTCACATCTACTATCCCTTAGGAGATCACACAAAAGAAAATGAAATGAAATTCTGCTTAAAAATTAATTTATGTTATTCATATACATATACATGAATACATATGTGTGCATGTGTATATATGTATTTGCATACAGTATATATTCATGAATATATGTATCCTACAATATATATGTGTATACATATATATATGTACACACATACATGCAGGCACAAACACATACATATATTGTTGAAAATGGGAAAGAATCCATCATAGTCTGGGAAGACCAAAATATTGTAATGGTAAACTCTCACATTTTGGAGCAAAGTGTTACTAGTATTTTCACTTCTGTTAGGTAAAACAAACAATAGAAGACACAGGATAAAATTGCAGAAAGTAATTTTTCTTTCCTATAAATGTTTCAATCCAAAAATACCTGCCTAGAGTTCATGACCTATGCTTTGCAAGGTGGCCAACCAGTGATTAAATATGGAACTTCCCAATCATCACTCAGCTGCTCTACAACCCAAGATGTGTCAGCTGGTTAACACTCATTGAAATTTAATAGCCATTTTTCCTATTTTACCTAATCTGTCAAAGAACTTCAGACAGTGTGAAGATAAATGTTAGCCTCTTACTTCCAGTATATTTTTCAAATGTCCAAAAACTTCAGGCTTAGTCATTTCCTCTAAAAGAAGTTAAATCTTACCATGAGCTTCAAAAATGGTTCTATGGAATATTTTTTAAAAAACAGAAAAAACCCTAAGGTAATGATTTATTTCACTCATTCATTGCTGCATTATAAAAAATAATTATTGAGAGACTACTCTTTTTTGCTGTTGTGAGAATGGGAAAAACCACCTAATTCAAGAATATGTCGTATTCCTAAGGCTATGCTACATAAATAAAAGTTACTATGTGATAAATAAAACTATTATTAAGTGCTTGTATTTCTTTATGCATTCATGGATTAAAATTTTTGAGGAAGCATTGCTGTCCTGAATAGTTAGTATATTGAGCTGTTATTCTCAAACCATATAATAAAATTTGATTTACTTAATACTCAACAAATGGGTATTCTATGCATACTATGTGCAAGAACTCTGAAAGTACGTGCATTTTTAAAAAGTCAGAAAACGTGTGGTTGCTCTAAAAATAACTCCAAACTGGAACATAATCTAAGACTTCTGCTAGAATTGAAAAAAAGCAAAACTTAAAGACATGGTTATTACATGGGTTGGTTCCCAATTTGGGTTTGAAGAGTTGGGTGCGAAAGAGAATGCCTTAATATAGATTGTCAAGGTAGCAAAATTGTATACAATTTAGAATCCTATAAATATGTAAGTGGGATGAGGACAGCCAGTACGAAAATGACTAGAGAGGGAAATTGTGTAAGAGGAAAAAATAGTTCTTTCTAGCAGACTTCAGAATCCTTTATTTATAATACATGAACAGATAGTAGTCTGAAGAAGTTATTGAAATAAGCCCCTGGGTAAGGATCTCTCTAGTATTAGAAATAAAATAGGAAACTTCTGGTCCCAGTGAAGGTCCCTTCCATGTTAATAATAAGATGGTTACTTTTTACAGATGTGCCAGGCTTGATGATATACACTTTGATACCTCCCCTACTTAATCCTCACCACAGCTGATATCATTCCCATTTAAAAGATGTAGAAATTGAAGCATGTATTTTAGAACCTTTCCCAAGATCTCACACTATTTTCATTCAATTAGCTATGTATGTATTGCATACTTACCTGCCAGACACTATCTCATAGTCTTGGGATATATGATTAAATAAAACAGATCCTGGCTTCATGGAGCTTTCACTTTAGCAGAAGACAGACAATAAACAACTGTCATTAAAAACAGAACAAAAAAAAAGGTAAATGATATATTGGGAAGCAATAAACGCTATAGAAAAAAAGAAAAAGTAGAGAAGGTAAAAAGAGATATTGGGTATTGGAAATTATGTTTTTTTTAAATTTCAGTGTATTATGGGGGTACAAATGTTTAGGTTACATGTGTTGCCTTCCCCCCTTTCCTCCCCAGAGTCAGAGCTTGAAGCGTGTCCATCCCCCAGATGGTGCGCCTCACTCTCATTTTGTATGTATATACCCCTCCCCTCCTCCCCCCTTCCATCAATTGTCGCCTCTGTGCATTTGACTGGTTCAGGTAAACACATATTATCAGATTGTCACCGTGCCAGATGCTTTATATATGTTATCCAATTTAATCATTAACATATCTCTTTAGCAGAGTTGGTATCCCAATTTTATAAATATGGAACCTCAGATGCAGAGAGAGTAAGTAACTTACCCGAAGTCCCACAGTTAGTAAGTGAAACACTTTT
>CAUYRT010030456.1:0-18554 GCA_963574885.1 Lepilemur ruficaudatus
AAACTACCAGTACCAAAAATAAACTACCAGTACTTGTCATCTTTCCTGCAGAGGTGAAATATTGATATTCTTATGGGTGACAGTTACTATTAATATATGTTCTGGCCGGGCGCGGTGGCTCACGCCTGTAATCCTAGCACGCTGGGAGGCCGAGGTGGGTGGATTGCTCAAGGTCAGGAGTTCGAAACCAGCCTGAGCAAGAGCGAGACCCCATCTCTACTAAAAATAGAAAGAAATTAATTGGCCAACTAAAAATATATATAAAAAAAAAATTAGCTGGGCATGGTGGCGCATGCCTATAGTCCCAGCTACTCGGGAGGCTGAGGCAGAAGGATCGCTTGAGCCCAGGAGTTTGAGGTTGCTGTGAGCTAGGCTGACGCCACAGCACTCTAGCCCGGGCAACAAAGTGAGACTCTGTCTCAAAAAAAAAAAAAAAATATATGTTCTGATCCCAAATTCATGGTATGAGATTCATGGTATGAGAAGGTACTAATAGGGACAAAGGATAGACTAGATGAAATGCAAACACTTTCAGAAAATCTAGGACAAAAAGTTACCATATGCATAGTTCAAGTTTTAGATGGACACTAACTACTGCAGCATATATTAGTCTAGTATAACATTAATAGACACATAAACTATTGAAGCATGACCTGAAATTCATAAGAGGGAAAAAAAGAACTTTAACTTCTGTGAAGCTATTTCAACATTTATTTATAAGTCATCATCTAAGAATCAATAAATTCTGGAAAATTGAAAATGTAGTATGTAAGGTTTGCAAAGTCAATTAATGTGCTATTCCCTAAAAGAATTTGAAATTAACCCTAAAGATATCCTACTTAATGTTATACTAGTTTGAAAGCAAGATTTTTTTCTTTCTTTATGAATCCATCTAATTAAAAGTGGTTGCTTTAGGATAACATTTTCAAGCATTGTTTATGAAAATTCTTCTAATAAGAAATGTGATCTTTTGATTGTAGCTGAATTCAAAGTTATACCATAAATTATCAATTTTGACAAAGTAGTTTTATTTATTTTCCTAAACTTTCCTTCCTAATTAAATTTATGTAGTAATAATTTAACTAAATAGTATAGTTATTATTTTAGGATATAAACTTTTACAGCTTTTTATAATTTGCCCATCTAATTACTGTTGACCAAATAAAATATAATTAAATTTATGACTGATTTTCAAGTAATAAATTATACTATCCCTTGTCATGTCTCTAAAAATGCTATTATTAGATATGACAAAATTAATTGAAAACAAGAAGTATAAACATATATACCTGTATATATATTTGAAATAGTTATTTTCTTTCCTATTATTTACCATTAATTGTTCCCAATTCAAATTATTAAAAGGCATTTGCCTGTTATATTTTATACCACTTGCAGTCTTTAAGGTATTTCTCTGAAACCCATCAGTTACGTGTTATATATAATACTGCTGTTAGTATGTTTATTCATTAAATTGATTTTTTGAGTTTCTGTCCACCCAGTGAAGTCACAAAGTGGAAGGAGAGGTTGACATGTAATAAAACCAGTCAAATACACGATAGGCGATATGATAATAAAACCACATTTAAAGTTCATTATTAGCACAGTGGAAAATAGTGATTAACTCTACCTGGAGAGTTAAGGGTTTGATTTGCAGAGTGGTTCGCACATGAAGAAGGTAGGTTGTGAAAAATAAGCCATATTTTGTGAAGAAATCAAATGAAGAATATTTCAGACTGAGAGCACATTGATACAGCACTGATGAATAAAGCTCCCTAGCATTTTCCGGAAATTGCAAGCATTTTGATATTGCTAATGTGAGCAGAGGAGTGGAGGATGAGGTTGAATAGGTAGGCAGCAGTGGAGATAAAGAAATGATAGGAAGCATTCTAGATTTACCTAGTAGGCAGACTTGACAAGACTGGGTGATATATTTGATATGCAGGTTGGAAAATATAATGATTTTCACAAGTAGAAAATTAATCCAAGAATGAGATTCATATGAGAATATTCTCCATTTTTCTATATTCCATTGTAGTTATATAACTGACTCTTAAAAGAAATCTAAATTATAACCAGTTTCCTTCATAGGAAATCCTAAAATAAAGAACCATGACAAGGTCATGTTATCCGGATGTCTATTAAATCCCATTTACTTTCTTTTCAACCTCTTGTGTCTTTATTTTCTCATCTATAAAATTTCTAGCATGACTTAATAATTTTAATTGATGCGACGAGACAATGTACAATTAGACTATATTAAATTTACCAAATGATTCCTGTCTATAAATGGACATTACTATTGACTGTCAGTTTCCTGTCCTAATAGGCAAAGACGACACACGAAAATTGAACTTTCAGGTCTCTATGAGAGATGATAATAATTTCAGCTGGATTGCATGCCCTCTCCTTTATAGTATTACCTTCTATCTGTTCCTAAAGTAATAAAGAGTTAGTATGATATAGCAGAAAATCTAAAGTTTGGAAATTCCTAGACCTGGATTCAAATCCTGGGACCTCACTAGTGTAATCTTGTGGGAAACTATTTAATCTCTCTGTGCCTTAGTTTATTCATCTAAAAAAGCATAATAATACATCTACATAAGACAAACGAGAATGATAAGGGAGTTATTTGCAGGGTTTTGTAAAAACTACAGGACAGTTTTTAAGAAATTTTCATTCCTTTTTTTAAACAAGTCACTATAAGTGCTGTTCAATCTATCTGCCTGCAAACAACCATTAGCTAACTTTTAAGAATATTTGAAACCAAGCAACTTTAAACAGCTTAATAAAAGTGCAAATGTGAGCACATATAAAAACATATTAACAAATTACCAGGTTCAGATAAAAAGGGCTACTCATTAAAGTTGGACCTAGATGAGTTCAGGAGAAAATACTGCAGGAAAAAAAGATAGTATGGCCCAGGTATTCTGACTAAGTGACTTGAAAATGAGAAAATTATTAGACAAGCTATGTGTTCTTTAATTTGAACCATTTCATAATATTTGAAATTTTTAAATAAAATAAGATTACTTAGCTTTGAGAAAAATGTTTATCTTAGAAAATTGTTAAATAGTATTTTCATATTCAGCTAAGAACTTAGAATATTTTAAATATTTATATTAAAATTATATCATTATTCCCTTATATTGAAAAGAGGATGGAAAACATCATTAAAGAGAAAATTTTGTATGTTTATTGTCATCTGTGAAATTAGAAAATAGTGTCAAATCATACCAACAGTGTAATGTTTAACAATCATATAAATTCAACTTACATTATCACCAATCCAGAAACAAATGCATTGGTAATTTCCTAAGTCAAAAAATAACACAAAATGTTTAATTCTTAAATTTATTTGTTAAATATGAGGACAATATAACTCATAAAACAAAGAAGAAATTATAGTCAGAAAGGAGAATATATCTTAATAGGTCTGTGCAGGACACTTTTAAATACTTGTATTTGGTTTCTTTTAATGCAGTATAATGTTATTTATTGATTCACATTTAATTTCACATCAATATTAATAAATGGATTTTATTCTGTGCCTACTGTTTACCTTCCTGTAAGATAAAATCCCCCCGTGGAAAGGAAGCTCAGGCTAGGCAGGAAAACAGATAATAAACACATACGTATGACAAAATGTGGTGGTGTACGAGGCAGCTCTCAATAAGGAAATGTTAAGAAAATAAGAGGAAATCATGATGTGGTTCAAAAGAGCTTTTCATGCTAGTTAGATTAAAAATAAAGTTTGTACAACCAGGAAAAAATGGAAAGCAACAAATGATTAAGTGCATAAAAAAAGGCTGTAACTGTATTACATCCGGAAGGATATAATGATCGGAGAGTAGCAGTCAGAGGCATATTGGAGATGAGGCCTTTATTTTAAATAAGGTTAGTTTTACACTGAGTCTTAAGGAAAGAAATAGATACATGAAATTTTTTGGTAGAAAGAAGCCCATAAAAATAGGCATCTAGAAGCATTTCTTCTATTACTGTAATGCTAATTTCTATTCTCCATTCTATACTTGTATTTTTTATATTTTATATTTTAAGTGCCACTTTCTCAATGTGTTGGTCTTATTTTGAGTCCTATTTCTGCCCCACAAGTCATTAACTAGCCAATAGTGCCCCCAACTATAGAATCGTGTCTAGATATAATGAGTTTGCTTACTTATTCGTTTTCTAAGTTTTTGTTCATTAATCAATAGTTGACTGTCTACTATCTACTAGGCATTATATTGGTGCAGATAAGAAAAAAAGAGTCATGGTCCCTGAATAGATAAAGCTACCCATTTTGGTGGGGAACTCCAGGTAAAAAAAAAAAAAAAATTACAGTAAACTCTGACGAGTGTTGCGATAGAGAAATACAAGGTGAGAGGAGGCGAAGCAGGCAACGGAAAAATCCGGGTCTAGAGGATTTGGGTATATGTATCTCAAAAGACGTAATTAGTGAGCTTTGAACAGAATTTTGAGAACAGAGGGAAACAAGAAAAGACGGAAAGAGGGAAGGAAGGGAAAGGAAGTGGAAGAATAGCCAAGCAAAAGACTGGCCAGAGCCTAGAAGACCAGCCCAGCCGTGAGTGTAAATTGAGGCAACTGTACTTTCTTGATCCCAGTGATTTCCACATTTTTACTTAGTCCATCTTAAAACAAAGAGATCTCTTTAAACAGAAGAAAGAGAAAGAGGGAGGGAAAACAGAGCTAAGGAAACTGTAAGTGATGCCTGCGCAGAGCTTCCCATTCCTGTCCCGTCTGCTCATCATGCTCTCTGTACAATCATCCACATTTTCCAGATGAAAAATGAACTAAACCTTATAGATAAAATGATGAGCCCTGCAGTCGTTAAGATCCACGAGGAGGGAGGTCTTCAGCCTACGCTTTTAGGTTTCAAATTTCTTTCCCTAGATCTCCTACTTACTGCAATTGTTTATGACATAGCCTGTGAACTTTGAAAAAGGCAGAAGCATAAAATTATCTAGTCAGATACAGTCTATCTTCCTTTCTATCAAAAGCTTTATTTGTCTTCTTATATTCTTTCTAATTTGTGTAACTTCTTAAACAAAGAAGCCCAGATTCAAATATGGCATTAGGAAGAAAAAAATGTCAGGAGTATTTCTTCTAATAATCTGTAGTATAATTCTGTCCTTCAAAAAATAATTTCTCAATTTCAACTCAAAAGCAAAAATCTTAAGTGTTCCTTTAACTTTCTTATGTCCCTGTGCCACTTAGATTAGCTTTAGATTAGCATGCTACAGTTGGCGAAGGAAACCAGTCAATCTGACTCCCTTTCAGCTGCCCAGCATAGCTGTAGCTTTTGAACATCTACTATTAGTAAACTGCACATGTTATGATTTTATGTGTCATCTCTTTTGTCATCACAGGAATTGGAGAGGCATCTTGTTTCTATTCAATTCTTTCTTTGCTTTAACTACTTGTCCAATTAATCAAGATCGTTTTAAATTCTATTTTTTTCAGGTCTCTTACCCAGTTTAAGGTGTCAATACTTTGGGAGTATTGCTTCCCAAATTGCATCATTATTTCTGTCTCCAATGCCAATGACAACAAAAGGATACAGTCTTATTCAGGGATGGATTCCTTCTAGATGTAACAAACAACTTTTTTCAGTTTTAATAGCCACCTTTGAGGATACACTTTAGGATATTCATTCGCCTTTAATGATACCAAAAATGAAGCAATACTTGAGGTGTTAGGGGTGATTAAATAGAATTATGTAACCAAAAACATGGTTACAGATGGCTTTAATATGAGTAGTAATTTTTACGCTCTGTTGTGAATGAGGTCTGCGATGGCCCCGCTCCATCTTTTGTCGGGCGTTTTACTTATGCATGCACACACCCCCTGCAAAATGAGAGTCTCCAGCTACACTGTACATTCTAAATGAGGAGAGGCTATCTAATTTGAATGTGAGCGCACAGTTGAAACTTTTCATTCAAATTATGTAAAAATATATAAAGCACAGTTTAAGGTCATAACAGAGCCAACAGGTACACTTTAAAATGCATTCTTCCTGCTAAAATAAATTGTTGAGAACCGAAAAAAAATTTAAGACTGCTGGTATGGAAAAAAGGAATTTGGCCTGCATAACTTTCAGTTAACAAACTCACATGAGTGTTAAAATATTCTGGATCATTATAATAAAATTGTTTTTAGACAACTACCAAAAACATCATTCAGAAAGCAGTCATTTTAATGCAGTGGATTGTTGTCAATGTCAGTGTGTCAAGACCTTTTCAAAATTGACAGGATTTAAAAGCCTCTAAACAGTTGTGATCACATCTCAGCTGTCATTTCATAAGAATCATAATCCTGTGTCTCATTTTCTGAAATTGGCAGTATAGTTGTCTCAGATAGCTAAGGTAATTGATGACTTTTGGAAAAAATAAGCAAACAAAATATTATGTTTCTTAAAATCTTTGAAACTAAGCAGTGTCCATACAATCAAAATATAGGTAACTACTCATATCAGTAAATAATATAGACATAACCCTGTTTATTTCATTAATTGATATAACATTTAGCCCATGCTCTAGACCTAATATTAATAGTTTGAGATGTTCAGCAACGTCTAAGCTTCTCTGTACCCCCAAGCAGCTCAGGAATGCCTTACATCATGCAATCAGAAAATCTTGTTTCTAGAGCTTCACCTCTTGACAGGTTCCCACCTTCAGTATACTTCAAGCTTAATATCTCTTCTGTCTTATCATTGAGATACAAACTTACACAGGTATCTCCTGGCAGAATCCAACCAAAAATCACATTTGTGATGAGTGCAAAGTTGTGGGTGCAGTTCATAGCCAGGCCCCAGGAGTGACTCTATTAAAGTAATTTATGTGTGTGTGTGTGTGTATATATATACATATTACTGTTACTAAAATTTCAAGGGAGTTGAGAAGAAGAGATAAAGCACTTTTGATAGCCAATTCCCATACATCACTAGAATTGACTTCTAAGGAGCATTTAACAAAATTTATCACTCCCTCTTAATGGAAACATCTTCGATTGGCTTCTAGGACTGGATTTCCTCCTCCCTTACTGACTGCTGTTTAATAATTTCTTTTTCCTACCCATGCATAAATGAGGGGAAACACTCCTTATTTTCTGCTTACGCTCAATCTCCTGATGATCTCTTCCAGTCCTCTGGCTTTAAAAGAGCATTTTAAACTTAACAATTTCAAGACTAAGTCCTGATCTTTTGCTCAAAACTTTCTTCTACCAAAGTCCTCTCTAACTCAATTAATGACAACACTGTCCTTCCATTATTTCTGGCTAAACAGTTTGTACTCACCCTTTGATTCTTCTCTTTCTCTTCTACCCCATATCTAATCCATCAGCGCTTTCTGTCACGCTTACTTTAGAATATTTCTAAAATCCAGCCATTCTTAAATATTTTCTCCCTTGCCCCAGGTTATAACTATTAATATTTAGTGACAAGTTCCATCAATTCTACTTTCTAAATAGCTGTAATGTCCATGCACTTCCTTTATTCCCTGCAACACTATCCAGCCCAGTCCACCATCTGTTGTCCACCTCCTGGTATGGTTTCCTAAATTTTCCTCCCTTGATCCACACCTGCTTATTACACCACAAGGGAACTAGTGATACATTTGTTTCCAAATATGTATTTACATTAGTCCCTTACTGAAAATGCTCCTCTTTGCCCTCAGAATAAGTAAATTCTAAACAGGACCTACAGCTCCTACATGATCTGCACCTTCCTGCCTCTCCCAACTTGCCTTTCTTCCTCCCAAAACCCCTTGGCCTTCTTGCAGTTTACCGTCTCCTGTGAAATCCTTCTTTAATATTTCATAGTCACAATAAAACTTCAAAAATCAGCTTTCAATTTCATTTCTTTCATAGTCTTTTTTACAGAATGTATATTTTTTTACTTTATATTACTTTTTTCAAAATCTGTCTTCTTGATTGACTTTTTACCTTCACCACCTTTATATCTTCAAATCTTAAAACAGTTCCTAAGAAGAGGGAGACAAAAATAAAGAAAAAAAACAGTTCCTAAACACCTACTCAATAAATATTCCAGATAAATAAACTCAAAATGTTACTACAAATAAAATAAATAGTTTTTCACATATATGTCAGCCTTTTTTGCCCAAATGATATTATCCGTCTTATAGTCATGTGGGTGTGCTATTTTTAGCATAGAGTAGCCATATGAAGATTTAGCACATCAATGCTAATAGTCAATAAAAATAACTTATTATTTACAGTTAAAATAATATCCTTATGATTATTTTAGAGTTGATGTTATTGCTCAAAACATTTTGCTATGGGAGAAGACAGAGTCACCAAGGAAAAAAGCCTAGAAAGAAAAGGTTTGGGACAGAATTTGGGGAATGCATATCTGCTGCGCTCATTTTTTTGAGGGACTTGTGGAGAATAAGGAATTAGTAAAAGACATAGGGAAAAGATAGTAAATAAAAGACAGGTTAATTCCACATCATGAACTACTGAATTACCTTTATAGTGGCAAATCTTCTTTCTCTGATAATCAGATTGAATACTTAACAGAAGCTGTTGTATCCAAATCTGTTTAAGCAAGAAATCAAATTTCTTAAGATTTTTAAATCAAAATTACATATAATCACAAAGAAATTATAGTGACTTTCCTTCTGTGGTCAAGGAAGTCTTCTCAGAGCATATTTAACTTAAGGTAAATCATAATGGAGGAAGAAAATCTGTACAGAATACGATTTGGGGGCAGGAGGGATTTTAGATGATGCAATAGCATAAATAAAAGCTTTGGGTGAAAGATTCACTTCAGGAACAAAGGTAGACCATAAAGACAAGTAGAAGTTGATTGTGAAACAACATATTAAAATCAGGTATAAGAAATATCAAATGCAAGGGTAGGATGTTTAAATTTTGTTATAAAAAATAATGGGTTTTCAGCTGAATATTCGTATGACAAAAGGATATTTTGGTGAAATTGATGTAGTAATACTGTTCACAGTGTTTAGAAGGGAAGGATGGTGCAAGAAGAGATATCAGATAAGGGATACATTTAATAGCTTAAGGCAAAGGTTAGTTATAAAAGCCTAAGCCCAAAGTAAGAGTGAGAATCAAAAGGACCATCGTGAAATTACAAAATAAAAGGCAGAATTATAGACACACACACGCACATGCACACACACGCACACACACACGCACACACACACACACACGCACACACACACATGCACGCACGCACACACACGCACACACACACGCACGCACAGACACACACATGCACACACACGCACACTAGATAACAGATCAGAGAAAAAAGAGGCGTTAAGGACGATTCCTATGTTTCCAGCTTGAACAACTTGGAGAAAAATAATGACATTTATATTAACATGTGGGTGTGGTGTTTTGTCACTGACATTAAGCTGAATTGCCAAGACACATCTCACAAGCCTACTGATTATCTCCTGGGAGCAGTATATCTGCTCATCACTTAGCTATCAATAGCTGATGTTGGCAGTTCCTTGGTAGGAAAATAGGCAAATCAGAAAAATTTTAAAAATAAGTTAGAAGGACAAGCTTAATATATTTCAATAACAATGTTATCATTATTATGTTGAAATGGAATCGTTCTTTCTAAAATTTAAACATGATTTTGAACAAACATAAAACCATTTTTCACTTGATTTATGCAACATATTTGTTGAGTCCTTACATTGTACAAGGCATAGCGAAGGGTGAATAAAGTGTAAGTATCATCTAAGCAACACAAAATCCTTTGAGATGCAGAAAAGAAACAAATCCACAAATAAACTTTGCTTGTTAGATGTTATTTGAATTAAGCCTTAAGGACAGAAAGACTTGTGAAATACTTAGGTGAAAAGGAGTGACTTTTAGTTAGACTGGGATATTATGAGAAAATGTTCAGAAGCGAGAAAAAACAAATAATTTGAGGGGAATTGTCTAGTATAGTGGGAATACACGGCACACATAGAAGAGATGCGTAAGTTGGTATCACCAGCCATGAATGCCAAAATCTGGGCTCTGGATTTTTATTTTTCTATATTTAATTATTACAGTACATAATAGTTGGACTTTTTAAATAGGAAATGGGGAACTATTATAGGTGTTCAATTCTAATAATAATAATAAGCCAACAGTGTGCAGCAGGCACACATTGGCCCTACTGTCAGTAAAAACTCCCCTATTGAGTACCGAAATAGGTTAGGTTGCTATACTCACTATTAGGGGAATGTAAAGTTAAATCACAGATGATGCTGTTAAAGAATCAGAATATAGTTACATGCAGAAACAGGCAATATATATTTTCATATCCACACAAGATAGCTTTATGAAACAGGCTATAGCAGATATTTAAGAACCACTACAAGATCTCGATAATAGCCACTATTCATCAATTCCCACTATGAGGCAGGCACTATACTAGGTTCATCACATAAGCTATCAGCCCACTTCCCGGCTCAAAACCCTTCCATATCTTCCTATTGCTTCTGACATAAAAATAAGAACTCCTACCCCGGGCACACAAGCTCTACAAGACCTGGCCTGGATCTCCTCTTCCAACTTCATCACAGGACTTCTTGCTCATACTCTACCCTCCAGCCGTTCAGACGTAGTGGCTCTTCATAACTAACCATTCTTTTCTTGCAGCATGGCCTTGCATTAGTTGTTTACTCTGCCAGACATGTTTTTCCCCAGATTCTTAGAGGGCTGGCTTCTTATCCTTCAACTTTAAATCTAAAATAATATTATTTATTTAATTGTTAATTGTCTTTTCCCAAATATTGACAACATTTGGCACATAATAGACACTCATAAATATTGTGAAATCAATAAGCATATGGATCATCTCACTTTTATTCTTACTAAATTCTTTAACTCTGAGTCAAATATTGTTATAGCAATAGCTGAAAGATGAGGAATCAGAAGCTCAGAGTCTCTCACCCAACGCTGTCAATGTCATTAGCGTTAGCGCACAGACTTGAACATGATCCCAAAGGCTGTCCACTGCCCTGCGCCATCTTCCCGTATATTGAAGAGGCAATAAATTCCAGGTTTTGCAGCTTTTGAGGAAGTTTTGGCATTTTATTTGGAACTGATGAAGCATCTAAGAGAGTAATCAAAGGCAGGTGTATTCTGGGATTAATGAGCAGCTGAAATCCCTAAAGAAAGAAAACATCTGTGAACAAGGCGTGCCCTTTTAATGACTCCTTTCAAATTGGTTTTTCTCTTTCTTCTTCTCTTCTTCCTAGAATAATAACATTAAAATAGTTTGATATAACCTACTTAATCCTTAAAATATAAAAATATAAAAAATAAAAATCCTTTAAGATAAGTGCTATTACTGTTGTCTTTTACATCATGGAGATTGAAGATGAAAAGGGAATTACAGAAATTGCTTCACTCATACAAACAGCAGTAGCTGAGGAAGGATTTGATTGCAGGTCTGTCTGCCTACTGTTTAACCTTGATTTAACGCAGCATAAATTGTCAGTTATAGTCTTTCTTTTACCAGACTCCAAAATTATAACATTTTTACCATCTCCCATATTTTGCTAAAAGATGTTTTAATTCTATGCAACAAATATTTATTGATTGCCTATTATATGGTAGGTATTCTGCCAAGTGCCAGAAAATAGAATGATGAATAAGACAGATACAGCAACTGCCTTTGGTGAGCTTTTAATTTTAATATACACTTACCTCTTCAACTTCATGAATATTTTCAATTTAGATTAGATATCTTGGATATAAAATTTTGTGTAGAGTTGGGCAAGTATCTCCACCAGAAGGTTTGGGGCATTTTACACATTTCCAGGTGAAAGGTGTGTTCCAGTACAACAGATCTCTATTAGACCTTACTGGGGACAACCATGTGTGGTGGTAGGGAGGAAATGAAGAGATTTTGTACAGATATATATTCTGTGTGAGAGACAGGAATCAGTGAAAATTGGGTATTATTTTGTCCATTTTCTCAAACAAAAAGAAATACAAATTAGAAAGAAAAGCAATACTGTGGAGAACAAGGAAAAATATAAAAAATGAGACTGGGTTGGCACCTTCCAACCTAGTAAATTCTAGTTGTGGTTCTGCCTACAGAAAGCACATTTTAGGTATTCAGGTCCAAAGACTAGAGGGAAGAAAAGGGAGGTGGAAAAAGAAATTTAAAGTCATAAAGTATCTTGTTTCACCTCTGTTCCCAGTCAACGCCACCCCTGTCAAGTTAGGAAAAATAATTAAACCAATTGTGTGTTCTGCATTCCAGAAAATGAATGCATGATTCTCCTGCTATTTTGCATCAGATTAGCTTTGTGCTTGGAAAAAAATGCAAATAATATGTGTATCTACCATCTGTATAAACCATGTATTCTTTGATTGAACTAATCCAATAACATGCAACCTTGTTTTCCACAGATTAACATTGACTTCAGTACCAGGGACCTCATCTCAAAGAACATTGCTGAACCAACTATCAAATGTTTTGATGAGGCTCAGAAATTAATCTATAGTCTTATGGCCAAGGATTCTTTTCCTCGATTTCTAAAGTCAGAGATTTATAAGCAATTGGTAAATAGCCAACAGGTTGGAAATCATAAAAAATGGCTCCCTTTCTTGTGAAGAAGGTAAATGATAAACAAATTAATTGCTATACTTCAGAACTAAAATATTTTAAACAGACAAACACAATATAATTTTTAAGGTATAGAAAACATTTTTTACTCTAACAGAATAATAATTTCTTATATGTCAAGGCTGAATTTCTAAGTCATTTGTTTAGAATTTATTTACTTTATAGGGTACTTAAAAATCTCTTGCTGGAGGAGTACAAAGGACGTTTATAGAGATGTAATACACTCTTAAACCATAAGTAGATATTCTTATAACATTATACATTAAGGAACTATATATCTTCATGTTGCAGGAGGGAAGACTGTTTAGCATTGTATACATAATTTTAAAGACAATTATCTTATTCAAAACCTCACTTATGTAAAAAGAGAAATTCAAAACCAAAACACAACCCTTAATTTAGTGCATTCAACTGTTTCTTTTCAACTATTTCTTTCCAACTATTTCTAATCATTAGTGGTTATTTAAACGGCTATGACTCTCAGATTAATTAAAAAGAAAAATTGCAGGAATGTATGCACACTTATATATATGTCTGATGATACAACGGACCAAAATTCTTCCAAACATATCACTTGGTTCAATTCAATGACTTCACATAGACTTATGTATAAAAAAGGTCTTTTGGGTGAAGACTATTGATTGTCTTATATTAATAGTAATATAAAGGAAAGAGGAAGAATAAGGTGCATGGATAAGCGCTTATATGATGAACTCCATAGCAGTAATTGGCCCATAAAATAAAAAATGTTGCAACATTATCTACTCAATTGTGAAGTATCTATTCACTCTTCAGCACTGGAACTTGTTTATAAACTCATAAATTTTGTGAATGTATTATTTTCAAATGATTTCAAAATTGTCTCTTTCTATATGTAGAAATATAGAAATAAGAATATACAAAGGTTCTATAATAAGTATGAATAATGTCATGTCAATATGAGAAGCTATAAAGATTCAATATATCTTCCATGTTTTCATTTTATTTGCACAGATTTATTTGTCTGTATTGACTTTCTATTTTGAGATTGAACATTAAAAAATGAAGGAAAAAGTAGCATGACTTATTTTATGTTTCTACAAACTACTCATTTGATAGACAAAATTTTGTCTACTTTCTGTCATGAAAAATAAACATTTAAACATATGCAAATGGAATATTCCCTGTACATTTGCAAATTCTTTAAAGGAAGGCATAAATACAAATTGGTTGTGAAGTATTCAGTGTGCCTTAAGGTGCACTTAGTGGAAAACAGCTATATACTTTTCAACATTTATTCTGGAATTTCCAACATTAATTTATTCTCTATTTAAATGGGAAATTTAAAAATTACTCCCAGAGATGAAATAGACTTTTGAAGATAAAAGGAACCTTAGAATTTAAAACCACATACCCCCTTTTAGACATGGGGGAAAAAATGAAACCTCAGTTATTTCCTGAGGTCACAGAGCTGGTGAGTGGCGGAGCTGATCAGAGCCCTGCTTTGCCACGGTGCCACGCTGACT
The DNA here is from genome assembly GCA_963574885.1 of Lepilemur ruficaudatus. Lineage (NCBI taxonomy): Eukaryota > Metazoa > Chordata > Mammalia > Primates > Lepilemuridae > Lepilemur > Lepilemur ruficaudatus. Next base: position 14,146 of record CAUYRT010030456.1, read on the forward strand.
CCTTGTTCCACAGGCTGCTGTAGTGCCCCCCGCCAGCTTAGAACTATGCTGAGGCCTGAACCTAAATTCCTACTAACCCTCAAATACCAAGGCATTCTCCCTTTCACTGAATCTTTGAAGTGTCTCTTTATAGTCAGTTGGCAACGTCTTTCTTGTTATCGTAGAGCAAGACTTCGTGTTTAATGATTGCCTCTCAAGTTTTCTCTAATGATGTGAAGGAAGCCACAAATCAGACCTTTGCCACCTAGAAGAAGTAAGTGTCTAAAAAATACAGCAGTTGTCAAAATGGTGGGTTGAAAATTAAATGTTAAATGAACTCTAGTAGAATCCCAACCAAAGACCTTCAATACGATTACCAGCCTCCTCAACTCACGCCCCATCCCAAGTGATAATTCTAGGTTTTCTGATTTAATAAGACAGAAAAGGAAACGATGATGGGTTTATGGACTGCTTAGTAGTGAGGATTTTCAGTAAAATATCAGATATACATTTCTCACACATGGCTCTATTTATGTCTCTTTCACTCCATATGTTATCTCATGAGTTACCATTGATGATTTTATGGATGAAATTTTTAAATACAAAAGATTAAAAATATATAACCATATTAACATTTCTGATACTGTATTTAAATATTCAATGATTGTGAAATGTCATTTTCTAAAAATGTTTCCATTGGCTTTCAGAAATGAAGTGTTTACATTAAAAACTAAGGTAAGAAGTAAAACATTAACAAAATTATATTTAAGTAGAAATTACCTTCAAACTGTAAGAAGAGTTTCCCAACCACAATGTTTTACATTTTCTTGCAGTTTCTACAGGGTATGTTTTAAGGCAATTTATGTTTACTTTCCCCTAGATCAGACCTAAAGAAGTAAAATGATATATTTCTAAAAGAATCTTAGCTTTATTATTAACAAACTATTGTGCTATAATCCACAAATTTCTCTAAAATTTTTTTGAATTTATTTGTATTTCAAATATCAATAATTTCACCAATAATGATTCTTTTAAGTTTATATAATCTTGCTCTTTTATTTATTTATTGTTGAGAAAGAGTCTTGCTCTGTGGCCTGGGCTAGAGTGCAGTGGCATCATTACAGATCATTGCAACCTCACACTCCTGGGCTCATGGGATCCTCCTGGCTCAGCCTTCTGAGTAGCTGGGCCTACAGGTGCACACCACCAAGCTTGGCTAATTTTTTTACTTTCTGGAGAGATGAGGTCTCCCTATGTTGTTGCTCAAACTAGTCTCAAACTCCTGGCCTCCAGCAATTCTCCTGCCCTGGCCTCCCAGAGTGCTAGGACTACAGGCCTGAGCCACCACACCCAGGCTCATCTTCATCTTTTAAATCATAGTAGCATTCTGGGCCATAACCTTAGAAAATAGTCTAGATGTCTTTTCTGAAATCTCAAGAAAAGTTTAAGTCCATTATTGTGGACTAAATTTAGGTTGAATTTTCTTTCCTTTTATCTATATGGAAGCTGATCAGCCAATATTCCCAATCATATAGGCCATGTCCTAATATAAGTAATCAATATGAATTATTATCAGAAAACTACAGAGATTTATTCTGAAAAAGAATTCTCTTTAAAAACAAAAACGGATAATTTGATCTCAGTGTCAGTAGTTTTTATACATTTATTTTCTATGCAAAAATTCCAATTCTAGCTTTCACTCACACAATCCCTACGTAACAGTTTCACCCCAATTATATTGGATGTGGGCCTGATTTGCTTCCCAACCACACACTTGTGTCATTTATTTCATAATGGTGCCTATTAACTCAAAGTGAACTCTTTTCATAACTATGTGAAAAAGATGAGATGATGTCAAAGCAGTAATCAATTACTATAGGAATAAAAAGTCACACAGACTATGTTCCTCTTATTGTTTTGTCAGATTTCTCATTGCATTTTAATGAGGAACCATCAGGAATGAATATTAAGTGATAACTTATTTACTTTAGGTATGCCATTTTGGAGAAATTCATATATGTTCTACATGATCACTACGTATAGTGTATTTAAATATATATAACATATTATAATTAATATCAATAATAAATGAATAGATATTAGCATGTTTCCAAGTATAACAGGTGGGAAAATAATGTTTTTTATTTGAAGACCTTGTTTTTTAAAAAACCACATCATTTTTTTCTCTTTAAGATGCAAAAATAGAACTGGATGTCTAGTAAAGAAAAAAATAAACAATGAAGTTTAATAAAGCCATTGGTTAGTCATCAAATATTTGTGCTTTGTGTTACACCTACATTGAAGTCAGCTATGAATATTTCCAAGAAACAAAAATTGCTTTGTTCAATTCACGTTTTTTCCTTGAGTGATGATTATTTAATTATTCCTGGATGTTTCACATAGAGCATCATTTCACTTATTTCTATATTCACAAATAAGAATTTTGAAGCAGTTAATGTCTTACAAATATAGTGCAGGCTCTTCGTTCTAATATTTTTATTTCTTTTGTGCAGTCAGTAAAAATAGATACAATATTTGAATCTTTAATGATGTGAATAATGACATCTTAGAGATAAAATATAATAATTAGCTGGCTCTTTTTTAAAAACTGATAGGAAAAAAGTTAAATATTTCCTAATTTAGATATATTGAATATTCTCACATTTATTTTTTATAGATTTTAATTAAAATATTCTATTTTTAATAAAATATTTTATATGAACAAATGAACATTAGCTACAAGGATTCAATATTGCATTATTGCCCTATTGTTTATAATCCCAAATTTATAAAGAAATAAATTGTAATGTTTCATGAATTTAAAATAATATTTAGCACTAATTAAACATAGACAAGTTATCTAGCTTGTAACATATAATCATATTTGAATTGAACCAATATAAAGAGTTTTATTAAGCATGAATATTTCAGGCACCTGCCTTGAGAAGCATGATTTCTTGGGGACATTACCATAAGAAAATAATTGAGAAGCTTTATGGTAGAAAGTAGCTAAAAGTTTTTAAATGTTGTACATCATTTAAAAAATGTAAAACACCAAGAGTGAGCCCTAAGGTCGGCAGTGGACTGTGGGTGGCACTGACGTGCCAGTGCAGGTTCCCCAGCTGCAGCAAACGCGCCACTCTGGGGGGCGTGGCTGGCGGGAGAGGCCATGCCTGAGTGGGGGTAGGCGGTAGATGGGACATCTCTGTACTTTCTTGTTAATTTTTCTATGAAACTTAACTGCTCTGAAAAAAATAATAATCTTTTAAAAAGTAAAGAGAATGGGATAACCCAGAGAGGCCCTTAATTGGAGTCCCGTTAAGAGAGTATCTAGGCTGCCTTTTAAAATAAGCCAATAAATTCATACTTACTTGTCCAACACCAGCTTGTATTGCTCTATTTTCAGTAGAGACAGGGTCTTGCTCTTGCTCAGGCTGGTCTCAAACTCCTGTTGCCTCTCCAATTATCACTGCCTTCACTGAGTCTGTATCCTGGCCAGCAGTACGTAGTAAGTCAACCATGGTTCATTCCTCCAGAGCAGGACTTGCCAAATGTTTTCCGTAGAGTCAGATAGTAAGTATTTTAGTATTCATGGACTACATGAGGTTTCTGTCACATTTTCATCTTTATTTCTATTTCTTTTTTTATTTTTATTTTTTATTTCAGCATATTACAGGGTACAAACGTTTAGGCTACATATATTGACTTTGCCCCACCCAAGTAAGAGCTTCAAGCGTATCCAACCCCCAGACAGTGCACACTGCACCCATTAGGTGTGACTATCCCCATCCCCTCCCCCCATCTGCCTGACACCTGATGAATGTTATTACTATATGTGCACTATAGTGTTGATCAGTTAATACCAATTTGATGGTGAATACATGTGGTGCTTGTTTTTCCATTCTTGTGATACTTCACTTAGTAGAACGGACTCCGGCTCTATCCAGAATAATAAAAGAGCTGCTAGATCACCATTGTTTTTGTGGCTGAGTAGAACTCCATAGTATACATACACCACATTTTATTAATCCACATTATGTGGATTAATCAATACATTAATGTATTGATAGGCACTTGGGTTGTTTCTGTATCTTTGCAATTGTGAATTGTGCTGCTATAAACATTCTAGTGCAGATGTCTTTTTTATAGAATGTCTTTTGTTCCTTTGGGTAGAACCCAGTAATGAGATTGCTGGATCAAATGGTAGTTCTATTTGTAGCTCTTTGAGGTATCTCCCTATTGTTTTCCACAGAGGTTGCACTAGTTTGCAGTCCCACCAGCAGTGTAGAAGTGTTCCTATCTCTCCACATCCATGCCAACATTTATTGTTTTGGGACTTTTTGATAAAGGCCATTCTCACTGGAGATAAGTGATATCTCATTGTGGTTTTGATTTGCATTTCCCTGATAATTAGAGATCCTGAGCATTTT
>CAUYRT010030457.1:0-29842 GCA_963574885.1 Lepilemur ruficaudatus
GGTCTCGCTCTTGCTCAGGCTGGTTTCGAACTCCTGACCTTGAGCGATCCTCCCGCCTCGGCCTCCCTGAGTGCTAGGATTACAGGCGTGAGACACCGCGCCTGGCCCAGATTGTATTAATTCTTTTAATGCTGAATAGAATTAGACCATGAGGCCATCAGGTATTGGGTTTTTTTTTTGATGGGAGATTTTATTACTGATTCAGTCTCCTTACTCATTATTGGTCTCCTGAAGTTTTCTGTTTCTTCATGATTCAGTCTATGTGTTTAGGAATTATTCAATTTCTTTAGAGTATCTAATTTGTGGGTGTATAATTGTTCACCGTGGTATCTTATGATCTTGTGTATTTCTGTGGTATTGGTTTTTATGTCTCCTCTTTCTTTTCTAATGTTATTTGTCTTCTCTTTTTTTCTTAGTCTAGCTAAAGTTTTATGAATTTTGTTTATGTTTTAAAAAAACCAACTTTTATAATTTGTTGATCTTTTCTACTGTTTATTTTAGTCTCTATTTTTAAAATTTATTTCTGCTCCAATCTTATTTCCTTCCTTCTAGTAACTTTGGACTTAGTTTGTTCTTCTTTTTCTAGTTCCTTGTGGTATGACACTAGGTTATTTGAGGTCTTTTTTTCTTTTTAATATAAGCTTTTATTGCTATAAACTTCCCTCTTAGAACTATTTTGCTGTATCCTATAAGTTTTGGTATGTTGTATTTCCATTTTTGTTTGTCTCAAGATATTTTTTGATTTCTCTTTGGATTTCTTTTTGACCATTGTTAGGGAATATGTTAATTTCCATATGTTTATGAATATTCCAGTTTTCTTCTGTTATTGATTTCTAGTTTCATACTATTGTGGTTGGGTAATACTTGATATGATTTTAGTCTTCTTAAATTTGTTTTATTTTTAAATAAATTCTTCTTAAATTTGTTTATTTTGTGGTCTAACATGTATATATCTTGAAGAATATTCCATGTGTACTTGACAAGACTCTGTATTCTCCTGCTCTTGGTGAGATATCCTGTATATGTTTGTTGGGTCAAGTTGGTCTAAAATGTAGTTCAAGTCCAAGGTTTCCTTCTTTATTTCTGTCTGGGTGATCTGTCCATTGTTGAACGTGGAGTATCGAAGGCCTCTACTATTACTGTATTGGTGTGTGTGTCTGTCTTCAGCTCTATTAATATTTGCTTTATATATTTAAGTGCTCCAATGGTGGGTGCATATATATTTGCAATTGTTATATTCTCTTGATGAGTTAACCCCTTTATCATTATATAATGACCTTCTTTCTCTCTTGTGAGAGTTTTTGCCTTAAAATCTCTTATCTGATAAAAGTATAGCCAGCGGTGCTATTTTTTTTTTTTTTTGGTTTCCATTTGCATGGAATATATATTTTTATCCCTTCACATTCATTCTGTTAGTGTCCTTAAAATTAGTGTGAGTCTCTTATAAGCAGCATATAGTCTTGTTTTTTATTCATTCAGACTGTCTGTTTCTTGTTGCCTTGAGTTGATATCTGCACATCTGATGGAGTAGTCATCTCTTCCAGACTTTATGGAACAGTTTTGGAGGGGAAAGATCTTCACCTATGGGTGTTTGTGAGTGCACTAGCTGGGTGGGTTGTGACATTTCAGGCTCCAGTGAAGATGGCAGCAGCTTAGTGTTGTTAACGGAAAAAGACCCAAACTCTGTAAAATAATTCAAAGAAGTTTATTGTGAGCCAAATGTGCTTGACTGGCCTGGAACACATGGCCTCTAGAGGTCCTGAGAAAATGTGCCTTCAGTAGCTGCGTTGCGGTTTGGTTTTATACATTCACGGAGATGGGAATTACATGTAAGACCCTAAGTCAATATGTGGAGGACATGTACTGCTTTGGCCTGAAAAGGCAGGACATCTCTAAGCTCTGTCTTATAGGTTATAGGTGTGTTTAAGGATTCTTTGATTTGTAACTGGTTAAAGAAATGAAGCTCTGTCTAAAGGCCTAGAACGTTTTAATGTAAGATAAGGATATCTGTTAATCGGAGATAAGCCACCAGACATTTACCTAAACTCAGGTGATCTGTTGAGTAAACTGATAGCCTGCAGGTGTGGTTTTGAGCTTTGTCTTGTATAGCCTTAGGCCTGTTAATGAGTTACAAAGAATATCTCTAAGAAGGGAGGGGAGGGCATGACAAGTCTTGTCTGACCTTCCTTCTCATGGCCAGCAACTCAGCTTTAGGGTATTTCAGAGGTCCCTTGGCCAAGAGGGTGGTCCATTTAGTCAGCTGGGTTAAGATTTTATTTTAGTTCACAGTGTCCACACAGCTCTTTCAGTTGTGGTTGATGTTTGTGAAGATTACAGGGGTCCTCAGTGGCCAAGGCTGTAGGTTTCTACAGCAGTGGCCAAAGCTGCTGGGATTTTCCTAATCTTTTTTACTTCTCTTGGGGAAGTTGTGGCAGAGGGGGTACCTCTTGGCACTGGACCTGACTTGCGATGTGCTTGTAGTGGCAGTGGTACCAGTGTCTGATGCACAGTGCCTGTGGAATGGCCATAGAGCTGGAATCTGGAGCATAGGCAGACGTGGATTGACAGTGGCTCTGGGGTCTAGATGCTGGTGTGTGCAGGGCTACCGCTGTTCTGGGGACTGTGATGTGGATATGCCTGCTGCATCAGTGGCTCTGGTGTCTAGAGTGTAGCTGCTTGTTGAGTGGCTGCAGAGCCGGGTTCTGGAATGTGGTCACACATGGAGCAACAGTTGCTCCAGGGTCTAGAGTGTGGGCTAGCTTATAATGGTGGCACTGACATCTGAGGCATGGGAGCTCACTGGCAGTGGAGCTGAGGTCACACACACATGTGTGTGCAGAGACTGTAGCTCCAGGGCCCTGGGCAGGGTTAGCATGCAAAGCTAGCATCTCTGGTGACTGAGTTGTGTGTGTGCACAGTGAAGCTTCACAGCTGGAGTCTGGAATATGGGCACATGCAGAGTAACAGTGGCTCTAGGGTTGGGCTGTGGCTTAGCTTACGGTGGCAGTGGCTCAGATGTCTGGAGCATGGGTACTGACAGAGCAGTGGCAGAGCTGGAGTCCCTAGCACAGGCTGGTGCAGAGCGACCATGCTCCAGGGCCTGGGGTGTGGCTAGCCCACAGTGAAGGTGGCTCTGGTGTCTGAGGCATGGGTGTGCATGGTTCGGCCAGGGAGCCAGTATCTGAAGCCTGAGCACGTGTGGAGCAATTGTGCCTTCGGAGTCCAGGTAACACATTGTGTTGGTGGGTGGCAGCCCTGGTGCTGGGGTGGCATAACAGAGGCCCTTTCTTGGGGCGGGTGCAGCAGCATCTCCCTATCTGGGGAATCCATGGAGGTGATGGTTATTGGTTACTTCAGTGGTGAAAACCGTCAGTGTCCTTTGCATAGTAGACCACTGGAGACTGTGGTGGCATCTGCTGCATGGCTGATACTTGCTGTCTCAGGTATGCCAATCCACCCAGCTGGCCTTTCTGTGTGGTTATTTTCCGTTTTTTGCTCCACTGTCTTGCTGCAGGTTCTTAATTGAGACTTTGAGCCCTACCCAGGCTATTTTCGTTTGTGGATAGCTGTCTAATGGTTGTTTTTTTTATGGGGAGATGAAGGCTGGTGTCTCCTGTTTTGCTGTCTTGCTAATGTCCCTCTATTTGTGTCTTCTTTAGTTTTTTTCAGCAATGTTTTATATTTCTAACATACAGTAAGTCTTTTGCCTCCTTTATTAACCTTATTCCTCAGTATTTTATTCTTGTTGATGCTGTTGCAAATGGGAGAGATTTCTTAATTTTCTTTTCATATTATTAGAATATGCATTTCTTAACTGAGCTTTAATTGTGAGTTTTATATGATTGATTCCCTCAAGGATGTGGAAACAACCTAAGTGCCCGTCAATTCATGAGTGGATTATTACAATTTGGTATATGTATACAATGGACTATTACTCAATTATAAGAAATGACAGTGATCTAGCACCTGTTATATTTTCCTGGATTGAGCTTGAGCCCATTATCTGAAGTGAGGTAACACAAGATCGGAAGAATAGGCTCCACTTGTACTCGCCATCAAATTGGTACTGATGGATTAACAGAATGGTGCTCACATGGTAGTAATATTCTCCAGGGATGGAGGGTTGGGGGGTAAACTCACAACTATAGGACGTGGTGTGCATTGTAGGGGGAAGGGCAGGCCTCTAACCCCCGCTAGGGAGAGGCAGTGATGTAAAATGTAACCAAAATGTTTGTACCCTCACAATATCCTGAAATAAAAATTAAAAAAAAAAATAATCACACAACTTTAAAAAAAATTTGTTAGTCATGGTCCTAGAATTTAAAATACGTATTTACAACTAATCTAGGCCACTTTCAAATACCATTATGGATAGTGAAGATTCCTCGTAACAGAGTATTGCCACTTTCTCCCTCATTCCCCTCTCTATAAGGTATACTCACAAATGCGTTGTTACTATTACTATTTTGAACAAACTGTTATCTGTTAGATCAAATGAGAATAAGACAAATAAAAGATTTTATTATACCTTAATTTATTCCTTCTCTAGTGCTGTTATTCCCTTTGTGTTGATCTGAGTTTTGGACTTAAATCATTTATCTTCTTTCTTAAGAACTTCTTTTAAGATTTGTTGCAAGGGAAATTAATTGGCAGCAAATAAATTTTTGTTTGTCTGAGAAGATCTTTATTTGAGTTTTGAAGGATTATTTCTCTGTGTATGCTTCTAGGTTGGTGGTTTTTTTCCTTTGAACATTTAAAGGAAAGTGTCTTCTTGTTTGCGTGAAGTCATGTGTAATTTTTATCCTTGGTTTTATATAGGTAAGGTGGTTTTCTTCTTCTGGCTTCTTTCAGGTTTTTCGCTTTGTCTTTGATTTTTCTGCAGTTTGAATTTATGTCTAGGAGTAAATTTTTTGGTATTAATCCTGTTTCGTGTTTCTCAGCTTCCCGGATATGTAGTTTGATGTCTTTCATTAATTTTGGAAAATTCTCAGACTTTATTAGTTCAAATATTTCTTCTGTTCCTTCCTTCTTTTCCTCTTTCTTCCCTCCCTCCTTTCTTCCCTCCTTCCTTCACCATTATTAACATTTCCATTACATATATGTTACACCTTTTATAATTGTCCCACAGATTTTGGATAGTTCCTTCTGTATTTTTCATTCTTTTTTCTCTTTGTCTTTCAGTTTGGGAAGTTTCTAATGGTATAACTTCATGCTCACTGATTCCTTCCTTCACTGTGTAACTGATAGGCCCATCAAAGGTATTCTTTATCTCTGTTACCCGTTTTTGATATCTAGCATTTACTTTTTATTTTTTCTTAGAGTTTCCATCTTTCTGCTTATATTACTCTTCTTGCTGACTACTTTTTCCTTAGATCACTTAGCATATTAATCATAATTGTTTTACATTCCTGGTCTTATAATTTAATAAGGAAGAGGAAATATATTTACCCTTCATTAAGTGGAAGTGGACCATCATAAAGGTGTTCATGTACATCATCTTCATGTGGAGTAGGGTGAAGAGGAGGAAGAAAAGGAGGTGTTGCTCTTACTATCGTAGGGGTGGCAGAGGCAGAGATGGTGGAAGGGGAGGCAGCAGAGGCAGGCACAGTCTGTGTAACTTTTATTATAAAAAAAAAAATCCATGTGTAAGTGGACACACAGAGTTCAAACCTGTGTTGTTCAAAGGTCAATTATATACAGAAAACATAAAAAACTACTGTAAATCCAGAAGAAAAAGATAATTAATCTCAATAAAAAATGGCCCCAAAATACAGGCCCTTAAGCAAAGAAGAAAACCAGTGGCCAATAACATTTAATAATCATGAAATTATAAATAAAACCATAATGGGGTATGTTTCATACTTAACAGATTGTAAAAAATTAAAAAGTCTGTCAATATCAAGTGTTGGCAAAGATGTGTAACAATAGGAACTCTTCATACATACACTGTGTGTGAGGTGTATATTGGTAAAATCACTTTGCAAAATGGCCTTTCTTTGTCTAAGTATGTTGTGCATGTGCATATCCTTGAATTCTTGTCTGTATGCCCTGGTATGCATGTACAAGAATCTTCATACCAGTTTTGTTTGTAGTAGTCCCTAAATGTGAAGTCCCAGTTGTCCATCAGGAGTAGAACAGATAAATAAATTGCGGACTATTCGTATGATGGAAAATCATCCTATAGTGAAAATGTTTGAAATCTGGCTACTCATTACACCATTAATCTTTCAGATATAATATTGATTCAAAGAAGCAAGTAACAAAATAATACATGGAGTATTTTTATTTATAATAAGTTTAAAAGTCAGGAAAACTATGTTGATTAAGGAAGCTAACAAAGGTGGAATATATATAAAGATAAGAAAAAAAAATAGGGCAATAGGAAACTCTATGAGAAAGGAAAGAGTTGTGAGTGGGAGGGGACACAGAGAGAGCTTCTAGGATTTTGGCAATTCCACATATCCCAGTTACTGACCTTTAGTAGTGGTCGTGTGTAGATATTTGTTTTGTAATTATTCATAAATTGTAAATACATTTTTATGCATGCTTTTGTAAGTATAATGTAGGTCATGATTATGAAAATATAAAACAGTATTAAGGGATTTTACTTATCGTGGCCTTTAAAGACTGAAACAGTGCTCAGAAACTATAAAACAAAAAATTGATAGATTTGACTAAGTGCAAAAATGCTGGACAGTTAAAATTGTACATCAATATCGGCAAAGAAATCACTAATAGCAGACTTGGAGAAGTATTTGTTACACACAATATACTAGTATTAATTGGACCATACAAATGAGTAATAAAATGATAAACAGTTCAGCAGAAAAATGTATAAAAATATAAACAGGCATTTCACAGAAGAAATAAGAATGTTCCAAACCAGGTAAAATATTGCTTGCCCTGACTAGTGATTTGGGAAATGCAAATTAAAATGATGAGAAAGAATATCTTACTTACAAAACATCCTAAAGTTAAACATTGATGACAAGTACTGTTGGTGAGAATGTGGAGAAAAGGACCTTCTCATACTTTGTTGGTTTTAATAAAAGTTAACAAATTTAAGGAGATCACTGTAGCATTATCTATCAAAAATGAAAATATGCACATCTAAAATCCACAACTTTATTTTTAGTAATATCACAGAGATATTGGTATGAATGTCTAAGCATTTTTAATGGCCATGTAGTTTCTGATTTTATACCATAATTTATTTATCATTCTCCCATTGATGTTGATGTAGATAGTTTCTATTTTTTTTATTTCCACAAACAGTGCTGCTGTTAGCATATTTGGTTTTTGTTGTCTGTGCTTTTGAGGTCTTAGCATAAAATCTTTGCCTAGACCAATGTCCAGAAAAGATTTCCCTAGATTTTCTTCTAGTATTTTTTTAGTTTCAGGTCTTTGATCCATCTTGACTTTATATATTGTGAGAGATATGGGTCCAGTTTCATTTTTCTGCAAAAGGATATTGATATAATTTGGATATTTCTCCTCTCCAAATCTCATGTTGAAATTTGATCCCCAGTGTTGGAGATAGGGCCTAGTGGGTGGGAGGTGTTTATGTTATATGGGCAGATCCCTCATGTATGTGTGGCTTGTGCCCTCCCTACAGGTAATGAGTAAGTTCTTGCTCTGTTAGTTCCTGTGAGAGCTGGTTTGTAAAAAGAGTGTGGTACCTCCTCTTTCTCTCTTTTGCTCCCTATGTTGCCATGTGACATACCTGTCTTACTTTCACCTTCTGCCATAATTGAAAGCTTTCTGAGGCCCTCACCAGAAGCAGATGCTGGCTCCATGTTTCCTGTACAGTCTGCAGAACTGTGAGCCAAATAAACCTCTTTTCTTTATAAATTACTGAGTCTCAGATATTTCCTTTACAGCAACACAAAACAGACTAAAAAATATATATCTGATTTTCACAGCACCACTTATTGAAGAAGGTATTCTTTCCCCAGTGTATGTTCTTGGTGCCTCTGATAAAAATCAGTTGGATATAAATATGTGAATTTATTTTTGGATTCCCTGTCCCATTGGATATTTATCCATATGTCTGTTTGTTTATTTATTACCAATACCTTGTAGTTTTGGTTACTATAGCTTTGTAGTATATTTTGAAGTCAGTGTGATGCCTCCAGCTTTGTTCTTTTTCTCATGATTGCTTTGGCTATTCAGGCTCTTTCTTTGGTTCCATGTGAATTTTAGGATTGTTATTTTAATTTTTGTGAAAAATGACATTGGTGTTTTGACAGGAATTGTGTTGAATCTGTAGATTGCTTTGTGTAGTATGGTCATTTAAATGATATTAAATCTTCCCATTCATAAACTTGAGATGTCTTTTTATTTGTTTGTGTCCTCTTCAGTTTCTTTCATCAGTGTTTTATAATTTTCCTTGTGGAGATCTGTCACCACCTTGATTAAATTTATTCCTAGGTATTGTATTTTTTGTAGCTATTGTATATGAGATTGACTTCTTGATTTCTAGTCATTATTATATAGAAATACTACTGATTTTTGTACATTGATTTTTGTATTCTGTAACTTTACTAAATATTTTCATCAAATCTAAGAATTTTTTGGTAGAGTTGTTAGGTTTTTCTAGATGTAAGATCATGTCATCAGCAAACATGGATAACTGACTTCTTTTCTAATTTGGATGCTTCTTATTTTATTCTTTTGCCTGATTCCTCTGGCTAGGACTTCCAGTATTATATTGAATAAGAATGGTGAAAGTGGGTATCCTTGTCTTCCTCCAAATTTTAGAGGAAAGGCTCTTGGTTTTTCCATATTCAGTATGATGGAAGCTATGGTTTTATTGTACATGGCCTTTATTATTTTGAGGTGTATTCCTTCAATGCCTAGTTTGTTGAGCATTTTTATCATGGAGGGATGTTGAATTTTATCAAATACTTTTTCTTTGTGATGATCATATGGTTTTGTTCTTGATTCTGTTAATGTGATGTATCACATGTATTGATTTGCATGTGTTGAACCTTCCTTACATCCCTGGTATAAAACTCCATTGATTATGGTGTATTTTTTTTGATGTTCTGTTGGATTAAGTTTGCTAATTTTTTGTTGAGGATTTTTGCATCTATTTTCATCAGGGATATTGATCTGTTGTTTTCTTTCTTTCTTCTGTCCTTGTTTGGTGTTGGTATCAGGGTGATACTGGCCTTATGGAATGGGTTAGGGAAAACTCCACCCTCTTTATTGTTTTTGGAATAGTTTCAGGAGGATTGGTATTAGTTCTTTTTTGTACATTTGGTAGAATTTGGCTATGAATCTGTCTGGTACTGGGCTTTTACTTGTCGGGAGATTTTTTAAATTACTGATTTAATCTTGCTACTCATTATTGGTCTCTTCAGGTTTTCTGTTTTTTCTACTTTCAATCTTGGGAGGCTGTATGTTTCTAGGAATTTATCCACGTCCTCTAGATTTTCTAGTTTTTGAGCAAATAGTTCATATAATCTCTGATGTCTTTTGTAGGATCCTATTTCTGTGGGATTCATTGTCTTCTTTTTCATTTCTGGTTTTGTTTATTTGGGTCTTTCTCTTCTTTTCTTGGTTAGTCTTGCCAGTGGTTTGTGAATTTAGTTTATATTTTCAAAGAAACAACTTTTTGCTTCATTAATCTTTTTTTTTGTCTTTATTTCATTTAGTTCTACTCTGATCTTTGTTGTTTCTTTTATTCTGTTAATTTTGGGTTTGTTTTGTTTTTCTAGTTCCATGAGGTTAGATTATATTGTTAATTGGTAATTTTTTTGCTTTTTTGATGAAGACATATGATGCTCTTAGCATTGCTTTTAGTCTGTCCGTCAGATTTTGATATGTTGTGTCTCCATTTTCATTTGTTTCCAAAAATCTTTTGATTACTGTCTTAATTTCTTCATTGGTTCTATGGTCATTCAGGAGCATGTTGTTAATTCACATATATTTGTATGGTTTCCAAAGTCCTTCTTGGTATTGATTTTTAGTTTTATTCCACTGTTGTCTGAGAAGATTCTTGATATGATTTCACCTTTTTTGAATTTGTTGAGACTTGTTTTGTTGCCTAACATATGGTCTATCTTAGAGCATATTCTATATGTTGATGAATAAAATATATATTCTGTAGTTTTGGGTTCGAGTATTCTATAAATATCTGTTAGATCCATTTGGTCTACAGTCCTGTTTAAGCCCAAAGTTTCATTGTTAATTTTCTGTCTAGATGTTCTGTCTGATGCTGTGAATGGAGTGTTGAAGTTTCCTACTATTAATGTATTGCTATTTCTCTCTTTATGTCTAGTAACATTTGCTTTATGAATCTGGGTGTTCCAGTATTGGAATTTTAATACAATGTATTAAAATTTGGAATTGTTATATCTTCTGGCTGGATTGATCACTTTATCATTATAAAATGACCTGCTTTGTCTTTTTTTGAAATTGTTTTTGTCTTTGTTTTGTCTAAGAATAGCTACTCTTGCTTGCTTTTGGTTTCCATTTTCATTGAGTATCTTTTTCTACCTTTTTACTTTTGGTCTATATGTGTCTTTTCATGTAAGGTGAGTTTCATGTAAGCCAAATATAGTTGAATCATGTTTTTTTAATCCATTCAGCCAATCTGTATCTTTTAATTCAAACATTAATCCATTTATATTCAAGGTTGTATTGATATTTGAAGTTTTGTTTGTGTCCTATTGTTAATTGTTTTCTGAACCCTTTGTTTCTTTTTCTCTTACTGTTTGTCATTATGGTTTGACGATATTAGTGGTACCATTTTATTCCTTTCTTTTCCTCCTTTGTGTGATTGCTTTACCAGTGAGTTTTAAACTTTCATGTGTTTTCATGATGTTAAATGTCCTTTTGCTTCCAAGTTTAGGACTCTCTTGAGCATTTCTTGTAGGGTTGGTCTAATGGTGATAAATTATCTAAGCATTTGCTCATCTGGGCAAGACTTTATTTCTTTTTCATTTATGAAGCTTAATCCTGCTGGATGGAGTATTCTAGCCTGGAAGTTCTTTTCTTTCAGCACTTTGAAAATGTTATCTCATTCTCTTCTGGCCTGTGAGGTTTCCACTGAGAAGTTCACTGTTAGATTGATGAGTTTTCCTTTATAGGTGACTAGGTACTTTTCTCTTGCTATTTTTAGAATTTATTGTTTTACTTGGACTTTAGGCAGTCGGGTTATAATGTGCTGTGGCGAAGACCGTTTTGCACTGCATTTGGAGATTGCTGAACCTCCTATATCTGGATGTCTAAGTTTCTCACTAGACTTGGGAAATTTTCATCTATTATTTTGTTAAGCAGATTTTCTAAACATTTTGGTCTCTGTTCACCCTCAGGGATACTGATAATTCAAATATTCAGTCACTTTATGTTGTCTTTAATGTTTTGTAGGCTTTGTTTATTCTTATAAATTCCCTTTTCTCTATTTTTCTCTGATGGGATTATTTTCAATGACTTGTCTTTAATTTCTGAAATTCTTTCTTCTGTTTGGTTTAGTCAGTTATTGAAGCTTTTGAGTGTAGTTTGTATTTTCTTCAATTCCAGAATTTCTGGGTTTTTAAAAAGGTACTATTTCCTTGGTACATTTCTCATTCACATCTTGAATTTATTTTCTGAGTTCTTCATAGGGGTTTTTGGATTTTTCTGGCATCTCATTGATCTTTAAAATCAATATTTTGAATTCTTTATCTGGGATATCAAGAATTTGTTTTTGGTTAAGATCTATTGCTAGAGAACTCTTGTGTTCCTTTGAGGATGTCCTGTTTTCTTGCTTTTTCATGGTTCTTGTGTCTTTTCGTTGATATCTGCACATCTGTTGTAACAGTCACTTCCTCCTATTTTTGGATTCACTATTGATTGGAGTGAAGAGATTTTTCCTTAAAGATATGTTTATGGTTTGTTTTGGTAGGGCCCTTTGGCTTTGCTTCTGGGTGCCTGAAATAGTGAAGTCTCTGTATGGTTTCTTTGGCTACAAACAGCATTAGTGGTATCTGTGGTTTCCTTGATGTATTAGGATGTGGTTATTAGTGAACGCTGTAGTGGAGTTATGCTGGTGACTGGAATGCCAGATAGGCCCATCTTTAGGACTCAATGGGAGCATTAGTGGGCTAAGCATGTGTATCCCTGGGGTGATGTACACTGGTACCTGAGGTTGCAGGTGGTCCATTTCTTGGGCCTCAGGTGGGCTTTCTTTGATGTCAGTTGTGGTAGTGGTGGACCTGGTGCTCTTGAGTCCCTGGGCAACTGTCATGGCATGGGCAACGTCAGTAGCAGTGGTAAGATGCTCTTCTGTGTCCCATGTGCTGTGTGCTTGTCTTGACGATGGTTACAGTGGGCTAGGCCAGTAGGTGGCACTTGCAGGTAGGAGTCAGATAAGGTGGTAGTGGTAGGGTGTTTAGGCCCAACCTCAGTTATTCAGGAGAGTGCTCGGGTGTCCCAGGTAGTGCATTGTGTTGTACAATTCCCAGGACCCCAGACCATGCACTCTGTCTCTGGGGGTGCAAAACCATGGAGTTCTGGACCAGGTGGGCTTGCATTCAGGCCCTTCAATGGCAAGTGATACACCAGCACAGTGGGTGAGAGTGGGCAGTGTTAAGGCCCTGGATGGAATGGTAGAGTTAGGGACCACAGCTGCTGTTCTGAGGTCCTGCCATGGGGAGGTTTGGGCTGGTCCCAGTGGCCACAGCCTTGGCTGGTGGGTAGGCAACATGCATCATTCTCACCCCTCAGTCATGGGAGGGATTGCTCCCCACTCCTGGCTTTCACAGCAGACCCAGCTGGCCTATCAGACCCAGCAGCCAGTGCCTAGCCTTCAACTGAGCCCTGGATTATAGGAGACCCTGCCCAGCTCAAGACCTATCCTCTGTGGCAACTAACATCCAGCTCAAGCTCAAGTCTCAGGGGCAGTGCCTGTTTTTCAGTGCTGGTGGCTGCAGCCCGTGCCATGCTTGCTTCTTAGTCCTGACTGTTGGAGCCCACCCCCTGCTTGTGTCCCAGTTTCACAAGCAGCAGCCCGAGTTTCCCTAATGCTTAGGACTGGCACTGCTGGATTCCAGGACAGTGCATAGTCTGTTGAAAGTTTGGATTAAAAATGGTATCTTGTTATAGCCACTTACGTTTCAGAGAGAGTCTAGGACCCAGGGTGAGTTTCCTCCCTGGAGCAGTTACTTCTCTTAGTTTCCTGGCAGCTCCTTAAGTTAGATTCAGGGTTTGGGATGGTCAAGGTGCTCTCCCATGGCCTGAATTGTACCATTCCCTAGTGAAAAAATGGACCGAAGAGGGACTTTTACTCACCCTCTCCCCGTACTGGAGAGTCACTCCTGACTCCTGGCCAGACCTAGCCAGGAAGGCTGCCTGTTTTCCTTCTCCTTTCTACTTTTTGGTGTTTCCTGTTGCTGTCCTGTTGAACTGCTGTGTTCCTTCTTGGATAATGTATTCAAAGTGTGATTGTTTACACACTATTTTGGTTCTTCTAAGTGGATGAGGTTTGTATGAATGCTTCTAGTCAGCCGTATTTACTGATTTATTGTAAAGAATATTACAAAGAATACAGATGAAGAGATATATAAGGCAAGGTATGGGGGAAGGGACATGGAGCTTCTATTATGTAAGCATTTTTAATTCCTCTCTCTTGCCTGTAAGAAATTCTAAATTTAATTTTCCTGAAACTGGCTTCTCCTTATATTCCATTTGAATCTTTGAGGAGTGTTGACTTTCCCAAAGCAAAGCCTCTTGTTGAATTGGTTCCTTGATATACTTGATTTATTTGGTCCCCTTGATATATTTTGCACATTTCTACTTTTCTTGCTGTTGCTTATGGTGTTTGTTTTTCAGTTTTTCTTTCTAATGAAATTCTATACATTCTTTAAGGCTTAGCTTATTTTTATCTTCCTCCTTTCTCTTCTCAGCTCCTAAACATTAGTTATATTTTTCTACACCAATATTTTGACATGTGGAATGGAAAAAATATAACTAATGTTTAGGAACTATTGTATGCTTCCATGTTATTTAATATTTTCTTTATAAATGTCATATCTTATTTATCTAGCAGAAATAGTACAGGGTCAGTCTTTTATCATATGCCTTTTATGTCCGAAGGTGGAAGAGTCTTGTGTTATTACCCTGAGTGTTCATTGTTTATTATGGATCCTCATTATGTTGGTACCCTTTTAAATAGCATCTTAGGTTCCTTTTTAAGTTATTTGATACTGTTGGAAAACTTAATAGGTTAGCTTGATTACGCCCATAAATCTTACTGACTTAACAACAGCAACCAAAAAAGTTCTCCCTTAGCATCCTAGAGTCCTCTGTTACGCCGTATCATAACGAGGTCACATATGCTGGACCTCAATCCAGTTTTGTCATTTATTAGGTACGTAGTTTTGATCAAGTTATATGACCTCTCTAAGACTGAATTTATTTATTTGAAAATAGTGACAGTATCTTCTTTTTTGGTTTATTTTAAGACTAAGAGAATGCAAAATAACATGCTGACTTGCACATAATAGGTGTCTAATAAAATGGCAGCTATTTTCATCATAACCATTTTATTCTTTAATACTCAGGAGGCCTACTAGTCCATCTTTATGCTTGTTTAGTTTTTATATCTATAGCAGTTGGTTATGTAAGTATAGAGCTATAACTTTAGCCATTTGTAATACCTTTAAAATTTTGCTTTCTTAAATTTTTACTATAGAAACTGCTCATTCACTGATTAATCGATTGAATACCATGTTGAAAATATTTGAAAATCAGTCAAATATGTTGGACAGGTAAACTTTTAAAATAACTTTTTTCCTTTTTTATACTTTATTATTTTTGAAAAATTAGCAAATAACACTATGTTTTTAATCATGTATTAATATGTGTTTAATTACAAAAAATTAGTACATATTTACTGCAGAAATACTGGAAACATAAAGAAAATAAGACCTCTGTCAAAATATTTAGAGTTTTTATATCAATTTTTATTATTAGATATATGTATAATTTTTAAATTAGAAATGATAAAAACATAGAATGTGAAATAGAATGTAAAATGTCTGCTATGAAAAAACATTATGTTGGTTACTCAAGAAATTAAAAATATAATTGCCATATGATCCAACAATTCCATTTCTGGTATACCCCAAAAAACCGACAGTGGAGTTTTGAAGAGATATTTATAAACCCATGTTCATTAAAACATTATTCACAATAGTGAAAAGATGGAAACAACTCAACTGTCCAACAGTGGATGAATGGATAAACAAAATGTGGCATATGCACACAGTGGAATATTACTTAGTGTTAAAAAGAAAGGAAATTCTGATACATGCTACAACATAGATGAAACTTGAGGACATTATGCTAAGTAAAACAAGTCAGTCACAACAAGCCAAATACAATACTGTATGATTCCCCTTAACATAAGGTACTTAGAATAATCAAATTCACAGAGACAGAAAGTAGAATCAAGGTTGCCAGGGAGATGGGGAAGGTAGAAATAGGGAATCATTGTGTGATGCATACAGAACTTGAGTTTTACATGACAAAAAGAGTTCAGGAGATTGGTTGTAAAATAATGTGAATGTACCTAACGCTACTGAACTGTACACTTAAAATGATTAATGTGGTAAATTTTATGTTATGTGTATTTTACCATAGTTTGAAAAAAGTTACAATGTCATTTAGCATAGTGTCCTGCAGTTTCATTTATGTTGTTGCAAATGAATGAATGAATGTGACAGGATTTTCTTCTTTTTTAAGGCAGAATAATGTTTTATTTTACATACACACAACACATACACATATATACATAAGTACCACGTTTTCTGTTTTTTTTTTTAATTTTTGGATATTATGGGGGTACAAATGTTTAGGTTACATATGTTGCCCTGGCACCTGCCCTCCCAGGTTGTTTCCACGACCTAGCTATAGTGAATTGTGCTGCCATAAACATTCGGGTGCGGATATCTTTGTTATAGAATGTCTTATGTTCTTTTGGGTAGATGCCTAATAATGCTATTGCTGGATTGAATGGTATTTCTATTTTTAGTTCTTTGAGAAATCTCCAAGTTCTTTTCCACAGAGGTTGCATTAATTTGCAGTCCCACCAGCAGTGTAAGAGTGTTCCAGTCTCTCCACAACCTTGCCAGCATTTGTTGTTTTGAGATTTTTTGATAGAGGCCAATCTCACTGGGGTTAGGTGCTGTGTCATTGTGGTTTTGATTTGCATTTCTCTAATGATTAGAGATGTTCAACTTTTTTTTAGCATTGTTGGTCATTAGGGAATTGCAAATCAAAACTACAGTGAGATGCTACTTCACACCCACTAGGATTACTGTAAACAGCAAGACAATAACAATTTTTGGCAAGGATGTAGAGAAACTGAAACCCTCATACATTGTTGGTGGCAATTTAAATGGTGCATCTGCTCTGGAAAACTGTTTGTCAATTCCTCAAAATGTTAAATGTAGAGTTAACATATGACCCAGAAGTTCTATTTCTAGGTTTATACTTGAGATAAATGAAGACATATGTCAACACAAAAACTTCCTGTGAATGTTCATGGTAGTAGTATTCATAATAGCCAAAACGTGGAAACAACCGAAATGTGCATAAACTGATGAAGAGATAAATAAAATGTGTATCAATATAATGGAGTGTTATGTGGCAACAGAAAGGAGCAAAGTAATGATACATGCTACAACAGCGATGAACCTTGAAATCATTATGCTAAGTGTAAGAAGCCAGTCTCAAAAGACCACAGATTGTAAGCTTCTCTTTATGTAAAATATCCAGAATAGACAAACCTATAGAGAGAAAGTAGACTGCTGACTTACAGGACTGGGCCATGCAAGGAGGAATGAGGATAACTACTAACGGATGTGGGGTTTCTTTTGGGGGGTAACTAAAATGTTCTAAAATTAGGTGGTGATCATGGTTGCTCAACTTAGTGAATATATTAAAAGACACTGAATTGTACACTTAAAAAATTAACAAATTTCATGGTATATTAATTATATCTTAATAAAGCTGTTGTAAATTCTGATTTAATAGACACAACTGTTTTGTAAAAAAAAAAAAAAAATCTATGGCTTATTCATCCTCTGCATGTTAGCAAACTGAAGCCCGTGAGTCAAATCTGGCCTGAAGTCATACCCATTAATTTACCTATTATCCATAGCTGCTTTTGCAAAGTCTGGTAGTGACAGAGACTACTGGGCCTGAAGAATGTGAAATATTTAATGTCTAGCTCTTTACAAAAAATGTTTGCCAACTGCTACTGTGGAATAATAAGTAGCATTTAAGAGGACTGAGAAGCATCTATGTGTAGTGACATAGAGATCCGAGACATTATGATAAGTGAAAACAAGTTGAGAACAATATATACAACAGTGATGTCATTTATGTGAAAAAGAAAACAAAACAGAAATCTAATCTCCTAACAAAAATTATAGAATTAAATAGGTACATGCAGTATTGTGTTAATGCTTGGAACAAGTTCTGGAAAGTTAGCAGTAATCTGACAATATCTCTGGGGGGAGCATTAAATTTTTGGAGTGGTAGTCAAAGTGTACTCTAACCTTCATTTGTGCTATTTTAAACTTTTTACAAAGAAAATGTATGTGTGTTACATAAATAAAAAGATAAATGTAAAATTATACATTATAGATATTTTTGGTTTGTTTTTCAGAGCTATAAATGATCAAAGTTTGCTAGAGGCTGTAAGTATAGCATTCTCAATTTGAAATTACACTTTGCCCTTGAGTCTTAATAGACTCTAGAAATTTTTAGAATACATAAAAATAAAGATCTAATGCTTATGTGGTTTATTCAACAGATTTCTATCTATGTGAGCTGGAAAGCTTTGTCTATGCTTTTTTTAAAAAATTTATTTCAATAGATTTAAGCGGTACGAGTGGTTTTTTGTTACGTGGATGAATAGTGTAGTGGTGAAGTCAGGGCTTTTAGTGCAGCTCTCACCTGAACACAAAGTGAATAGTGTACATTTTACCCAATAGGTTATTTTTCATCCCTCATCCCCCTCTCACCCTCCACTTTCTGAGTCTCTAATGTCCATTTTACTACTCTGTATGACCATATATGCCCAGTTGCTTAGCTCCCACTTTTAAGTGACAACATGTGGTATTTATTTTTCTATTCCTGAGATTTTTCACTTAGGATAATGGCCTATTCTTTTAATTTTACTTGACCTCGTTATCACTCAGAAATACTTAACTTCTGAAATATTAAACTATAATATTCTACAGTCTTCTGAATAGTTCCAGTCATTTTCACTTCTAGTTCCTTTACCTCTTTTAGCCCCAATTATGGCCTTACTATACAGATTAATATCAATGGTTCATTATCTTCATGAGTTAATGAAGACTTTCTTACTTTAAAAATTAAGTATCAAAATAGCCTTTTTATTTTAAGATGTTTGCTCTTCATTATTTCCAAAATTATAATATTTGTTTTTAGAAATACAAACAGATGCAAAGTGATTTTGAAGTATTATCAGAGGAGAAAATGATGCTAGAAATTGAACTACAAAAGTTGAAGGATATAGAGGTGGGTAAAATTTTAGTGTCTAAAAATGTCATACAGAACCTAACAAGGTTATTATTTTAGGAGAGGCATCAAAGAGATATTTAAATGTTTTATAATAGGTTTTTAATATTAATGATTTGTAGCAGCTGTGCTTTAAAAAAAATAAAATAATATTGTATTCTAAACTACTATATTAGCTATCAAAACCAAAAGGATGCTATGATAAAATAGACATAAAATTTAAGCATCTCAAAAGAAATTTCTAGGCCAATATTTAACTGCATTAAATTATCAGTAAATTAAAATTTTTAAATATATTTTCAGTGCATTTTGTAGTATTATCTGCAACTATGTACTGTGTGTGTCCCAGTTTGTTATACCAAGTAGAGTAAATAGAAATGCCAAGGATAAAGGAAAATTTGTTTCCTTTTGCATTTTCTCTTTCTCCTTGCCGTTTTTAGACAGCTTATAAATTCATGCTATAGACAACAAAGTGAAATAGACTAGAAGGGAATTTTTTATTAACCACTTACCAACATAAGATTTGTGGCTAAAGGAAAATGCTCTTGAATCCACTAATGTTACTTACTTGATATTTCTTCCTTACTAGAGAAGGAAGCAGAAATATTAATAGCACCAGGTGATTTGCCATTTAATCAGAAAAATCAGTGATCTCACACAGGTGTCAAAGCTAAGGTCAGGACTGTCACATACGTTCAGTTTAGGAATAGTTCCTTTTAGGTATCATTTCAAGTAGGAATAGAGTATCAGTACAAAAATGCTAAAAATGTAATTTGTGAATATAAAATAATGAATTGAGTCGGTTAAGTGTGAGAATTTTGCAACATTCTAATCATGTACTGTTAGAGCCACACTGAATAAACTTTTTAGCTTCTTAGACGTCTTGAAGATGTTATAGCAGTTTATGATTTTGCCTTCTTGTTTTATTTCTTTAGGTGTTCTGCACCTAATTTTGCTTTAGAGAGCAATGATTTTTCATGGGCTTGTTCAATATATGGTGTAGGATACAATATGATTTTCCTATTCAATCCATAGAAACTTCGGTGTTCATGTGATATATTATACCTCTTATCCATTTTTGTCTCAGCTTCTGTACATCGTTCCCACTTCACTATTCACTTAAGCTGTTAATTTTCTAAAATATATTAAAGTTCAGTGGCCGTATTTCTAATGCTTTACATATTTGAAATGTCATCAATGAATTACTGACCTTACCTTCTCTCATTGGAAATTACTTGTAGCACTTCTGATCGTTGTGTGAAAGCATGAAGGAGAAATTTGGAAGGAGCATTACTACATGTATAGTGGTAATGTTGTATTCACATGAGGGTAGCGACCAAGAGATGGAGAAGAAGTCTGTTTTCAGAGAAGGAAATTTAACATAGCAGTTGGTGGAATAGGATGGTGGGGAGAGAATAATGGCTATAACATATATCTAACTCAGGATTTCTAATAACAAAGTTACCATTTTTCTTCCAAAGGAGCTTCCTTTCCTAACTTACTTTATCTCAATAATTTAATTTTTTAGACAACTAAGCTTGATAATCAAAAGCCATATTTGATTCTTCCTCATGCCTGCCAAATATTAATCAGTATTTTCCTGTGAATTAGTCAAGTTTCTTATTTTCTTTTGTGTAAGCAGGAGAAACTCACTCTGGCTATCTAAAGCAACAATTTTTTTGGACAGATATTAGGGTAATTAAAAAAATTGAAAGAAAAGTTGAACAACATGTTTGGTGAGGTTTGCTCCCAGAGCAACTCTAGGAGTCAAAATAACAGCCAGTACTTCTGCCCTTTCAGGGAATTTTTAGAGAGGGAATTTATGGCTGTTTTTTCCATCCTATGGGATATTGGATCTGGAATTACTCAGCTCCACCTGTTTTCCTTTCAAAACAGTCAATTCTTAGAAGGTGGGATCCTGCCTGGTTTAGGGCAAGTGTCACAGGGACAGATGGAAATGAGGGAGGTACTGAACCTTTTTAAAATGTGATGCTGTTTCTTAACAAAAGGGAAAAAGGATGCTGGGCACAAATATCTGTTGTTTGTTGTAATGTGTAACATTTTCTTATACCCATTTACTTATTATAGTAAAAGTTAGCGAACTTTTGCTATAAAGAGCCAGGTAAGTATTTTATGCTTTGTAGGCTGTTCAGTTTCTGTTGCTACTACTTAAGTCAGTTCTGTAGTATGAAAACAGCTGAAGACGATACATAAATGAATGAGTATGGCTATGTTATAATAAAACTTTATTTATAAGCAAGCAGCAGGGCAGATTTGGCCCATAGTTTGCCAACTCCTGATTTATTCCATTTCTGCCATCACCTAGCTTCCTCAAATAGCTTTCAAAATAGGATCTCCTAGATGTATATGTTTTTGTATGCTGTTGATGAAAATATCACAGCTTAAAGATTTATTTCTGTACCCTCTATACTGTTCCATTGGCTTTGTCTATTACTGTGCCAATCCTTAAGAACCTTAATGATTACAGATTTAAAATAAGTCTTGACATCTTATAGGGCAACTCAACTCCTGTTGTTTCTTTACAAGCAGTTTACTTATGGCCTTTATACTTTCATATAAATTTGAGTTATATTTGTCAGACTTGACAACTGCACTGAATTTGTACATTAAATTGGAGAGATTTGACCTCTAGGATGTCAAGATGCATCTTTTCATTAATGAACATTAAATGTTGCCATTTTTGAAGGATTTCTTTAATGTCTTACAATACAATGTTTATAATTTTCTTTATAAAGTCTTATTCATTTTTTGTTAGATTAACCTTAGATGCTTCATATTTTTATGCCTTTTTTTTTTCAGACAAGGTCTGGCTATATTGCAGCCCTGGAGTGCAGAGGCCTTATCATAGCTCACTGCAACCTCAAAATCCTGGGCACAAACAATCCTCCTGCCTCAGCCTCCTGAGTAGCTAGGACTACAGGTGCACACCGCCATGCCCAGCTAATTTTTCTATTTTTTTTTTTTTTTGCAGAGATGGGATCTCACTTATGCTCAGGCTAGTCTCAAACTCCTGGCCTCAAGCAATCCTCCCACCTTGGCCTCCCAAAGTGGTAGGATTACAGGCATGAGTCACCTTGCCTGGCCTTTTTATGCTATTTTAATTTCTACCTTTTGAAATACATTTTCTAAAGAAATAAAAGTGTCATAGATTTTTGCATCTGGAAACTTTGCTACCCTGTCATTATGATTAGATTTTTATTTCCTAGTTACATAATCAAAGTATCTATGAGTAATAATAGCCTAAATTTTCTTGCTTTCCAGTTTGTAATACCCTCTGTTTCTTTGCCTTGCCTTGCTGCACTGGAAGGGACCTCTAGAATAATATTGAATAGAATTTATGAGAGTGGGCATTGTTTATTTGTTCCTGATTTTAAGGGGATATTTTCTTGTTTGCTGTAGTCAGACAGCACCTCCCTATCTATCTCTTTTTCTCTGTCTTCCTGTCTCTTACTCTCTCAATGCTATTTATCATGTTAAGGGATTTTTATTAATTGGCTATTTTTTTTTTTTTGTGCTTCATGAAATTCTTCTAGCCAATGCCCACTACCCAATTCCAAAGCCACTTCATTTTTTAAAATTTCAAAGTATTAAGGGGGTACAGATGTTTTTGGTTACATGGATCACTTTTTAATGCTTGAGTCATGGCTGTAAGTGCCCCCATCACCCAAATAGTGTTAATTGTAGTGTTAGATAGGTTTTCACTCACACTGTCCCCCACTGCTTGATTTCCAATGAGCTTTACTTTCCTCTGTGCTTATTGGTTAGTTCCAATTTATTAGAGAGTACATGTGGTATTTGTTTTTTCATTCTTGAGATATTTTGTTTAGGATAATGATCTCTAGTTCCTTCCAAACTGTTCTAAAAAGCATTAATTCATCCTTTTTATAGCTAAGCAGTTCTCCAAGGTATACATATACCATGTTTTGTTAATCCACTCATGAATCGATGGGCACTTTGCAATTGTGAACTGTGCTGCAATGAACGTTTGAGTGTAGGCGTCGTTTTGATAAAATGACTTCTTTTCCTTTGGGTAGACCCAGTAGTGGGATTCCTGGGTTGAATAGTAATTTATTTCTCTGAGGAATCTCCATGCTGTTTTCCATAGAGGTTGTACTAATTTGCAGTCCCACCAATAGTGTATAAATGTTATTTTCTCTCTTCATCCATATCAGCATCTATTGTTTTTGAACTTTTTAATAAAAGACATTCTAACAGGGGTAATATCTCATTGTGGTTTTCATTTATATTTCCCTGATTAGTGACATTGAGCATTTTTTCATATATTTATTGGCTGTTTGTCTATCTTCTTTTGAACAACATCTGTTCATGTCTTTTGTCCACTTTTTAATGGGGTTATTTGTTTTTTTCTTGCTGATTTGTTTAAGCTCTCTATAGATTTTGGATATTAGCCCTTTATTGGATGTATAGCTTGCAAATATTTTCTCCCATTTTATAGGTTGTCTTTTTGTTCTGTTGATTATTTCCTTAGCAGTGCAGAAGCTTTTTAATGTAATGAAGTCCCATTTATTTATTTTTGTTATTGCTGTAATTGCCATTGGGGTCTTAGTCATAAATTCTTTGCCTAAGCCAATATCTAGAAGAGTTTTTCATACATTTTCTTCTATAATTCTTGTGCTTTCATGCCTAATGTTTAAGTCTTTAATCCATCTTGAATTAACTTGTGAGTGGTGAGAGGTATGGATTCTGTTTCATTCTTCTGCATATGGCTGTCCAATTTTCCTAGCACCATTTGTTGGATAGGGCGTCTTTTCCCCAGTGTATAGTGTTGTCTGCTTTGTCATAGATCAGTTAGCTATATGTGGATGGTTTTATATCTGGATTCTCTGTTCTGTTCCGTTGGTCTTGCCTCTATTTTTGTGTCAGTAATGTGCTGTTTTGGTTACTATAGCCTTTAGTGTTGTTTGAAGTCTGGTAATGTGATGCCTCTAGATTTGTTCTTTTCTGGTTAAGATTGCTTTGGCTATTTGGGCTCTTTTCTACTTCCAAATGAAGTGTAGAATTTTTCTTTCTTTTTTTTTTAGATTTGTGAAATATGATGTTGGTATTTTGATGTGGATTGTATTAAATCTGTAAATCACTTTGAGTAGTATGGACATTTCAACAATATTGATTCTACTATTCTATGAGCATGATATGTTTTTTCATATGTTTGTGTGTTGAGGATTTCTTTCCTCAGAGTTTCATGGTTTTTTTTGTACAGATCTTTCACCTCCTTGGTTATGTATATTTGATCTCTTCTGCCCCCATTTGGATGCCCTTAATTCCACTCTCTTGTCTGATTGCTATAGCAAGGACTCCCAGCACTATGTTGAACAGAAGTGGAGATAGTGGGCAGCCTTGCCTTGTTACACTTCTAAGTGGGAATGCTTTCAATTTTTCCGCATTCAGTATAATGTTGGCTGTGTGTTTGTCATATATGGCTTGTATCATAAAAAGGCAACCTTGACATTTTCATTTTCATAGCAAACAGATTCAGGATGACCAGGTACATTGTTTATTAAATTCCAACCCTTCCTCTTCCAAGTGTTTTGGGATGAAGAATTGGTGGAACCTTGTCGTAAACAAGATGACCATCACCTGCATTTTCTGGTTATGTTGCCTGAACATGGGCAGATAATTTTTGTTTTTGTTTTTGAGAGAGAACACATGGGTTGTTTGCTCTGTGTAATACACCCAGCTTCATCATATGCCTTATAGTGTTGCTGCATAGTACCAGAGATGGTCTATTCTTCCATGTTTTATGCTCTGGTACCTCCTTTACATTTTAAGAGCCCAATTTTATTGTAGTTGAAGACTTTCTTTTGATGGTATCCTTTCTCCTTAATTAAGTTCTTCAACTTGGATGGAAATGTGGCAGCACCTTCTTCATTAGCAGACATGGCTTCTCCAGTAATTTTATATTTTTCTGTCCAAACCTATTTGTGAGTTTGTGTAACCATCCCTAATTTGTAGTAAATGGCTTGGTGTCATTCGTTTCATGGGATTCCTTGCTGAAGTCTTCATATAGGCTTTATGCTTTCTAGTATAACACATTGCTGTCAATTGTAACATGTGTTCTGTTCATGTCTTCCTCCCATAAATCTGATGCTTTTTCTATCTTAGCTAAGTTCTTGTCACTCACTTCAGCAGTTTGAGGTGCGGTAGCAAAACTAGCATGAATTTTCTTTTTCTTTCTTCACAATTTCGTGGATGGAAGATTCATTCTTACTGTACATCTTAGCAACTTCAACATATGATTTTTTTTCTTTGTTGAGAACTTTCAACAAAGTCCCATATCACTTAAACACAGCACTTTATGGCCTCTCTTTGGCATATCTGAATTGTCAGCATCACTATACTTGTGCTTTGGGGCCATTATTAAGTAAAATCAGGGTTATTTGAATATAAGCACTATGATACTGTGACAGTTGATCTGACAACCAAGATGTCTACTAAGTGACTAACAGATAGGGAGCATCTACAGTGTGGATCTGCTGAACAAAGGATTCACATCCATAGCAGGATGGAGAGCAACAGTGTAGGATGGCATGAGATTTCATCATGTTACCCAGAAAAATTCGCAAATTATAAATTATTTGTTTCTGCAATTTTCCATTTAATATTTTTGAACTACGGTTGACCATGGGTACCTAAAACCATGGAAAGCCAAACTACATATAAGGAGGGGGGAACTTATGTATTGTTGGGAAAGACAGTCTTGTGCATGTAGTTTTTCAACTCCTCTCTTGGCACATAAAAATGGTCCTTGGTCCTGGAACACTTCCTTACCAAGAGAGAAAGAGCCCATGCAGCCTGTGCCAGGTGTATTGTCTTGTGTGGGACTGTCTTTCCATTTTAGTCTCAATGTGTGTTCCTTTGTGTTGCTTAAGCATGTGTCTAATTGTTCCTCAGGCATAATAGCGCCAACCTTCAGTATTTCAAACTCCATGGGGAGGGTTCTTGGTCTTTCATCTGTGGTATCAGAGGAGTACCTGTAGCCAATTGTCCTGTCTTGGCTGCCAGGAGGACTGGCTAGCCACGGGGGACTGATGCACACTACTGAAGCTGATCTTAATCTGTCTCCTCCATGCAAGTAAAGCCTTGTTCCATCTGTTGCTTGATTGCATTGTGTTTTCCCTGGAAACTCTGATACTAAGATACAATGGGAAGTAGTCTTTAGAGTCTTCCCTTGGGATTGGTAACCAGTGCATGGTGTTCTTAATAGTTATAATTTCTGGTGCTCTTTTTTAATTTCATATTTCCAGCTGGTATCATTTTCCTTCTGCTTGAAGAATTCTTTATTATTTTTTTTATTGTACAGGGCTGCTGTTGATGTATTCTTTCAACTCTTTGATTTCTAAAAAAATCTCCGTTTTCTTTTTTTTTGTCTTCATGTTTCAAAGATATTTTTTTCTGGAGAAAGATTTCTGGTTGACTTTTTTCTTCCAGTACTTTAAAGATGGTGCTCCTTTGTTTTCTGGCTTACATTGTTTCTGATCAGAAGTCTACTCTCCTCCTTAGTCTTGTGTGTAATCTGCTTTTCTCCTCTGTCTGCTCTTAAGAGTTTCTATTTATTGCTGCTTCAAATAATTTGATTGTTATGTAACTTAGGGTAGGTTTCTTTATATTGTTGTGGATTTTAGGGTATTTAATTTTCATCAAATTTAAAAAAAATTTCAGCCATTATTTTTTCCGGTATTTACTGTCTTTCCCCACCTCTGTTTTCCATCATAAACCCAAATTACCAAGCATATTGGTCCACTTTAAGTTGTCTCACAACTTCTGATCTGAAGTTGATCATCTGAACTGATGATCTGTTCATTATTTTTTAGTCTTTTATTCCTCTCATTATTTTAGTGTTTATTGATTACCAATGTATATTAATTTTTCCTGAATGGGAAACATCTCCAAAAGCTCATATTTAAGCTGGAAAATTATTTTGAGATGTTAACAACTCTAATTAAAATTCATTATTATACTTTTTTCTATATTTAATGAGGGGTTATTATACTTTATGTCTAATATATGAGAAGTTTGCTACTACGGTGAATTTTGTATCCATTGGAAATTGTAGTCTAAAACAGAAAATAACCACCTAATGCTTTAATGGGTCCCTAAAATTTTCAATAATCTAATTGTTAAATTTTTTCTCTAGTTTCTTATATAAAATAATCTAATACTACATAGCAGTTCAAGAATACTTTAAAATGCATAGTCAATTCTGCTATATTTTTTTTGAAATGCAAATTTATTCCAACACAATTGAATAATTTGAATATAACTTGAATTTCGCAGATACTTATGCACAGTTTCATCTGCAAAAATACGAGGTGAAGGCAGAAAATGGATTTCTCCAACTACCTTGGTTCCCCATGTGTATGTTTTTGCATGATGTGCACCTAACCCATTTCCCCCATACATTAGTAGGTTTTATTGCATGTTTTTGCATAGTAAGTTGGTTTCAGGAATACATATGCTACATTATAATAGAACTGACTGTAATTTATTACAGGAATTTTAATGTTTTAATGTATATTAGCTTATGTATAACTTACATTCCATAAAGCATTATTACAAACAATCCAAATGTATCATTAATTTTGTTTTGCATCTATTCAGAAAATTTGTCTTGAAACATTGTATTGTCACTCTCAAAGTAAAATGGAAATCTTATTAATGTATAGTATCACATATTTCCCTATAATTTATTATGTCCTTATCCATTTATTTCTGGCTTATATAAAATTATGCATTAAACAAAGCCTGCACATGATCAAGCACAGAAAACTGCCAAAGTGGAGAAGAAAAAAGACAATGGAAAATCTGAGGATTCAGAAGGGTAAGATACAAAGATGCATGGTAATCCCTCTCTTTCTTGTTAATTAATGTTGTTATTTAAACAAACAATTTAAGATCAAATAAACATAATAGATTTCAGGAACATAAAATTAGTAACATATAATTTTGTAAGCAGACCAGGATAGGACTGTGGGAAAAAGCTAAAAAGGAAAGAAGAAAAAACCAAAAGTGAATTGCAGGAGGAGGATGAACTAAAAGATATTCAGGAATATGTAAATAGAATTAAATCTTGAAATAATTACAAAGGAAAAGGTTTTACATTGTTTTCTCAATGGTCTAGCTAATGCTTTGTATCAGAAGGTCATTAAATATGAAATGTCCAATTTTGATTCAAAAGTGTAGTTTATTATATCTCAAAAAAGAAGCAGTATAGTTAATCAAAGTATGCTCCTAAACTATCAACACAGTTTTGCTGACTTAATGGTAGCTTGTTTATGCCAGCAGTGAAGAAGCCTGGAGAGCCAGTGGTGATGAAATTATGAAAGGTATTTTCCACAGCTTGCTGAGAATTGAATATTTTTCCTTACAAGAAGTGGTCCAAAGCCTGGAAGAAGTGGTAGTCAGTTGGTGCAAGGTCTGGTGAATACGGTCAATGACAGAGACTTTCAAGTCCAGCTTCTGTAGTTTGAGCAGTGTTGTTTATGTGACGTGGTTGAGCGTTGTCTTGCAAGAGCATTGGTCTGTGCCTGTTGACCAATCTCGGCTACTTAATCTCAAGCATCCTCATAATTTCATCCAGTTGGTTGCAGTAGACATCTGCTGTCGTCGACTGACCATGTTTCATGAAGCTGTAGTGGATAATATGAGTGCTGGACCACCAAACAGACACCATTAGCTTTTTTTGATGAACATTTGCTTTTGGACTGTGTTTTGGCATTTCATTTTTAGCCAGCCATTGTGCCAAATGCTTGAGATTGTGAAAAAGAACCCATTTTTCATCACACGTCACAGTATGGTATAGAAATGGTTCGCCCTTATGTCATGACAGTAGAGAAGGGCAAGCTTCAAGACAATTTCTCTTCTGACGCTCATTTAATTCATGTGTTACCCATCTCTACAGCTTCTTTACCTTGACAATTTATTTCAAATGGTCCAATATTGTTAGAATAGTAACATCCAACCTTGCTGCTAATTCACATGTAGGTTGAGATGGTTTCTCTTCCACTACAGCTTTCAGCTCATCATTATCCACTTGGGCCTCTGATTGCCCATGTGGCTCATTTTCAAGATTAAAATCACCAGAATGGAATTTCTCAAACTATTGATGTACTGTGCGCTCATTAGCCACATCCTTCGCAAACACTTTGTTGATATTTCGAGCTGTATGTACAGCAGTGGTTCTGTGAGGGAACTCATATTTGAAGATAACACCAATTTTTTGACTTATCCATGGTTTCACAAAAATTGCTCTTAAAAATATTTGAAAGATAATCACAAGCTAAACTTTGCATTTCAAAGAAGGAGGATGTACCTTCTTGATAAAAATAAAACAAGAGTTGTCAAAGTGAAATGTCAGAGATGACAACTGTCAAACTTAATTCTTAAGAAAAATCAAACATTTCATATTTAATAACCTAATAATTTGTTAACTCTCCAGTCTGAGCTGTTCTTTTCTACTGTACTTCTTAATTGTACTTATTTTTATAAAAACAGTTATCTATTTTTTTTGTGGATTATTGTAAAGTAGCCTTATTAAGTAAATGAATGTTTTCCTTAGCATTATAAAATAATTATTGCTTTTTGAATTTGCTTGTTCAAACCTTAATCTTAAAATAGTTTTAAAAAGAAACTATGAAATCAGTCATCATAGAGCTCCATAAATTCTGAAAAGAAATTTTTTGTGGCCAGGCGCAGTGGCTCACGCCTGTAATCCTAGTTCTCTGGGAGGCTGAGGTGGGAGGATTGCTTGAGCTCAGGAGTTCGAGACCAGCCTGAGAAAGAGTGAGACCCCCTACCTACTATAAATAGAAAAAAATTATCCAAACAACTAAGAATAGAAAAAAAACAATTAGCCGGGCAGGGTGGTGCGTGCCTGTAGTCCCAGCTACCTGGGAGGCTGAGGCAGGAGGATCGCTTGAGCCCAGGAGTTTGAGGTTGTTGTGAGGTAGGCTGATGGCATGGCACTCTAGCCCAGGCAAGAGAGTGAGACTCTGTCTCAAAAAAAAAAAAGAAATTTTTGGACAAATGGCTTTGTACTTTAACTTAGAGAAGAAAAAATGACAAGAGAAGAAAAACTGACCAATGCACTTTGAAAATCTCAGTCTTTTTCTATTTATTTATTTATTTATTTATTTATTTATTTATTTATTTTTATTGGGGGAAAACTACAAAGCATTTACAGTATAATGTTTACAGTCACAATTTATAGTGAGCTGATTTCCCAAAATATATTACCACTCAAGTTGACTTATCTTGTTACATT
>CAUYRT010030458.1:0-16961 GCA_963574885.1 Lepilemur ruficaudatus
TAGCACCTCTTGTATTATCCTGGATTAAGCTTAAGCCCATTATTCGAAGTGAGGTGACACAAGGCCCGAAGAATGGGCCCCACTTGTACTTGCCATCAAATTGGTATTGACTGATTAACACTATGGTGCTTAAAGGGTGGTAACGAACACTCGGGAATTGGGGGGTGGGGGGTAAACCCACGTCAGAGAGACATGGGGGAACACTGTGGAGGGCTTGAAAAGTAGTTGGGGAGTGGAATTAGGGGTCTCAATAGGGGAAAGGAATTCCTTTAAAACTGATTTATGTGATTAACTGTATACCTCGGTAAATCCACTGAAAATCATTTAATTGTACACTTAAAATGGAGTGTTGGTTGTACGTAGATACAGTTGGAGCACTATGTATGTACTCTCTGGACTACTTTGACAGAGTAGGTTTTTGAATGTAACAATATAAGTTAACTTGAGTGGTAATATATTTTGGGAAATCAGCTCACTACAAATTGTGACTGTAAATTTGTACTGTAAATGCTTTTTAGTTTTCTCCCAATTAAAAAAAAAAAGAGTGACTCTTGCTATTGGAAGTAATTGTTAAAATTAATTGGATGATGAGGCTACTGAAAATGTGGCTGGAAGAGAGGAGGGGAAGAAAGAGAAGTGGGAGCATAGAAGGGAGAGGTAGATTAGTTAAAATATGTTTACAGAACCTGCTGAAAAGAGGAAATTATGCGTTTCTAGGTTCATTATCAAATGTTTCTTTAAATGCCTACTCTTATATCTATAAACTATGTTTTGTGTTCTAAGGTAGCTGCTTTAAAAAATGTTACATGTGGATAAAATAAAATATATTGAGAAGCATTAACCTATACCAGGATGTGTACACTTGGCATGACATACACATATGTGAAAGGTTATACTTAAAATACAACACCATTATCACAGACTTTGTTTGACAGTCTTGGGACTTAATGGTACCATTTTATGTATGAACAACTTCATTAGATTCTCTTTCTCTCTCTCGATCCAAGGGAATCAGTGCAGCCCATGTGAAAAATATTTTTCAGAGAAATGCGTTAAAAGGAAACATTTACAGTCTATATGACAATCCTCAAAGCTTCTTATCCTGCTGAGATACATATTCAAATGAAACACTGCCACCCTATCAATGGTATCATAGCTGAAAATGCATGAACAGGAAAAAAAAGGTATGAAAAACCCATTATAAAGGCCTACATTTGCCAAATTACTTACATTAATCAGGAAAGCATTTAGTCTTGGTGTGCATATTTTGGTATTGGAGATGTGTTTAAGACATTTACTTAATATGCAGATACCGTTTATGTCAATATGCATTTATGTCACTGACATAAATGATACACAGATATATTACATTTTAGCTCTCATCTTTTTCTTTATGGCTACTGAGGATGTAGCCACATATCTTCTGTTGACTGACATGGCCCTTACTTGGCTCCCTTCAGGGAAGCCATCATGACAGCCCACACTTCTTCTGACCTGGCTTCAGCTATAGGAGGCCAGAGATACTGCACTGTGTCCACACTGCCCTCAGAGCCACAGGCAACCCAGAGCACTATTGCTTCTTGTGACCTTAACAGAGAATAGCAATTTACAGTGGTCCCAAGCTCTTTCTTATGGGGCAAAGATGTTTTCTGGCACACCATTGGATCTTGGGGTTACTTGCATATATTCAGCATTACTTGTTGTGTGAATGCCTTCTTTGCTTGCCTTTCAAAGTCTATGTGGAGGTCTAATATGCGCTGATAAGGGTAGCTGTCCATTAATATCTGTGACTGTAAGAATTCCCCAATATAGTTCTGTTGAGGTGATGTTTAGGGTTCCAAATATTTTCTTCTTGTCAGTGATACTGCAGTCTCCAAAGAATTGTTTCCTCCTTAATTGTGTGAGTAAATTAGTAAAAAGAGGTGTTAGATTTTGCTCCTGGATCCACTTGTTCTCTAAATGTAGATTCCCCATTCCTTTCCCAAAATATGATCATTATAACTAACTGGCATGGATTCTTTAGATAAAAGGTTTAATATTCACTGAGGAGAAAGAAACATTGAACTTTAAGGGGAATAGAGATGAGTATACAGAGGAAAGATAATAGAGACAGATTGATTATTTCATGAACCAAAAAGATGTTATTTCTCTGAAAAAATATAGATGTCCAAGAGAAGTAAACAACTTTTAAGAGAAATCAATGCATAAAAGTTTATATGATATAAAACACCTTTTCTTTTGTACTTAGGCCAAGTCATTTCTTAGTGACTATGCAGAGAACACATGACATCTTTTTCATTCATTCATTCATTATAATAGCAAATATTTACTGCCTATTAAGTCCAGATGACAGTGATTGATGCCTTCATTTAGTGCCTCCTATTTGTAAAGACCACTATGGTACCTTCTTCCAGAGCATTAGTGAGCATTTCCTGATCAATCAAAGTAGGTTGGTTCCTTGGCATATGTCTACCTGATCTCCTCTGAATAGGGCTTTCCTGTGTTGGGTCAAATTGAATTTCTATTATTTATATGAAACACTGCTGAGAGATAGGGAGATGCAATTGGACCTCTGCCCCTTTTGGTGGGCCTTCCTGTTAGGTGGAATGCTCATATTTTCCCACATTTGATAAAAATCAAGCCTCTTCTACCTACTCATTCCAATACTGGATAAAATGACAGTGTCACACAGAGAGAACAGAACACTCCTTTGGTTGCTTCAACATTCTTTTTTTGGCCTCATTTTTCTCCTTCTCTACTGAGCTTTTGAGTCCAAATTTAGTGGTGATGACTAAGAAATTGCCAGGATGTGACAGAGCATTCAGTTCATTGAGTCCTTCCTTGCTATTTTCTCATAGTTGTAACAATTGCCAAATTTTTTCCTCCTAATGTTGTAGGTGCCATATTATTCTTAGCAGATATTAAAAGCACATTTTCAGGATCTGTCCATACAATGACAGCCTCCTTTTACATACAGCTGATTTTGTGATGTGGTATTAAGGAAATTCCCTGTAGACATTTTACTAGTTGATACTTCTGTGTCCTGGAATTTACGATATTTAAATCTGGATCTCAGAAATTCAAATTTTATAAACAATAATTGCATGGTGCGCCATGTGCTGGCAATATGAACAGTCATTTCGAAGGGTGGGGAGGTAGATTGGGAAATAAGTAAGACAAGTTCCTTGCCATCTGGAGTTAATCATGCACATGTATGCGTCACACACAGGGCCATGCTAGAGATGTAGATAGAGTTTATAGGAGCACAGATATGAGCACAATCATATTCTGATTGTGAGATGTTATACAGGATTCCAAAAACAGTTATATTTGAGCTAAGTCTTGAGGGATAAGAAGAAAGCCAGTAGGTAGAGAAATAGAGGAATGACATTCTAAACAAAGGAAATGAGTTGCATCTGTGAAGGCACAAAGGCACACACGGTTCTGTGGTAGAGGAAAACACTGGAAGGCATGGTAGTAACTGATTGTGGAGAATTTTTAATTGCCACATCAAGTTGTTTGTTGTTTTAAGGTGAAATCATCAAAAGTTTCCAAGGAAGAGAACTTGGCTTTAGGAAGGCAAACTTGCCAACAGAAGAGAAGAGACCAGTTAGGTTATTACAGCAGTCCAGTGAAGAGGTAATAAGGTCACAACTAGAGCAGTAACAATGGGAATGGAAGGTGAAGGTCATGGATCATGGACTAGAGAACACGTGGATGAATGAACTTAAAGGTCTTATGAAGTTTTAAGTGTCAGCAACTGCCAGGATGATGGACTGCAATTACTGAGACAAGGAACACAGGAGAAGTGGAGGTTAAAGGAAGTGTGACTCTGTGCTTCAAATATTATTCTTCCCTTTTTTCTATATTGAAAGTGTCAGCGAAAATATCGCCCTCTCTGTAAATCCCTCCCCAGTCCCCCAATTTGGCTTTCTCTGTTCTCATACAATACTTCTTTTATTATTATTATTATTATTTTTTATACATTGGTACATATTTATGGGGTTCATGTGAAATTTTGTTACATACATAGACTTATAATGATCAAGTTCAGGGTATTTGGGGTCTCCATCACTTGAGTATTAATCATTTCTATTTGTTGGGTACATTTCAGTCCTCTCTTCTAGCTATTTTGAAAAATACAATATATTGTTATTTACTATAGTCACCCTCCTCTGCTATAAGACGTTAGAACTTATTCCTTCTATAATGTGTATTATTCACCAGATTTCTGACCCTTTATGAAAAGAAAATTTGTTCTGAAAGGATGAAGGTTTTTGTTTTCGTTTTGTCCAAATGGTGATTTAATTTCCAAAGAATTTCAGAAATATTCTATGCAGTTGCCCTCATCAGTAGAGGAAATGTGGAGATTTTTAGTCAAATTTCTTTGTACTTTCTTGGCTTTCCCTATGTTGAGAAATCCTACAAAGAGGAGTTTTCACAGCCCATAAATAGAACACTTTGGTTCCTAACATGTGACAGTTGCCTTAGAAGTACATTTCTCCTCGAGTAGGTTCAATTTGTGTAAGTCCTATGAGGATCTTTCAAGTGTGCCCCTAGGCTGAAATAACCCCAAAAGACACACCAATTTGGGCACTCTGGAGGCCAGTTGGGGCAAATCAGGCAGATTACTGGGTGAAATAGGGTTTGTGGACTCACAGAAAAAAAGGAAAGAAAATTGCTTGAGGGCTTAACTTTAAGAGAAAAGCTGCCTGTCTTTAGGAATGTGTCCCTGTTTGCTGAAATGACTCTGAGAGTCCTTCAGAGGTTGTTGCTCAGGTGGTGTGCATTGCTTAGAATGATATCAAATACAAAAATGAAGGAAGGTAGGACCATAAAGACATTTTTTAAGAAGACTGGCGTCCCAGAAAGCTTGCAGTATTTTTGCAAGTTTTTCTTTGGTGATACTGTTAAGTTATTCTTGATAATATGTCAGCAAATTAGCAAAAATCTGACAGCTTCATTGGTGACTCTATCACATGTAGCTCATTTAGCATTTTCCACATTATCTTCTTTTTGCTACTTTGCTACTCTATAGATTACTTATAAATTAAAATCTACTGTTCATTTCATTTGCCTTCAAAATGGTCATTTTTGTGGCTGTTTATTGCACAAACACACACAGACACACACATTTTAAAAGAGGGGTTGTTTTCCCCCTGAAATGGTCTGCTGGATCAGGAACCCTTCATCTGAATGGCCCAGTCCAAAAAAATACATGGCCAAGTACATGCCATAAAACCACATTTTAAGGTTCAAAGTCCCCTGGGTGGCTGCTTTCTCATGTATGCTTGTAGAATTACTGTAAATTTCTTGCTTCTATATTGTTTTGCTTGTAAATGTTACTGTAAGGTAAGGTTGGGTTAAGGGGGAAATTTTTTCCTTTTTATGTCA
Source organism: Lepilemur ruficaudatus (assembly GCA_963574885.1). Lineage (NCBI taxonomy): Eukaryota > Metazoa > Chordata > Mammalia > Primates > Lepilemuridae > Lepilemur > Lepilemur ruficaudatus. The sequence goes on from CAUYRT010030458.1 coordinate 5,395, forward strand.
AGGTCCAATGATCTAAAAAATATCAATTTGGCTTACCTTAAAGTAAAAGGTAGCCTTTCTTTTTGCTCTTCCTTTCTTTCAGTTCTTGTCATTTGTTTTTTACAGTTACATTGTCAAGGTGGATTACACTGGCATTCTATTTTATTATTATTAATGGTGCTCCCAACTTTATCTATAGATTAGTAGTTCACTGAAGATCACAGTTGATACTATGATTACATTTCCCTATATAGCTTTTGTTTTTCCTGGTAATTATAATTATTTTTCCCCTTGTACTTTTGGCCTGTCATTGCCACAATTATTTTAATCTTCTATCATATCAAGTATGGTAGCCTTTCTTTGTGATATCATTTTAGAAATAAAGGCAGCAGGCATTGTAACCACAGGTTTCAGCCTAGGGCAATTGACAACCATTGTTGTCAACCGCAGTGTATAATAACTCAAGAATCCATGAAAATTAAGTACAAGGACTGAATGTTTATTTTCTCATATTTAATCCCAAAGGTAACAAAGCTCTGTGTGATAGCTTTATGCTTGTCTTTTCAATCCTTGGCTCTTGCATTTGTGCAATATATGACACTTACGTGGCCGGCTCTAATGTTCCCATTACCTATTACAAAGAGAGCTAATCATTGATCAGTAGCACTTTCACTTAGTGATTTTTTTCTAAAGCATCATATGAAATGTTACATATAGTCTGTTGGTTTCCAATGATAATAGTTTATACTATTAAAATATAACATCCATCATACAAGCTTTAACAAAGTGTATCCTAAACTTCTGAAAGGTAACACCAGATAACTGGATGATTCTGTATGAAATTCATGGCTATAAACATTGAGCTTTTGTTTATTTACTTTTGTTGCAGGAACATTTCACACCTGAGTGCAAATTCAAAGAATCAGTGTTTGAAAATTATTACGTGACATATTCATCAATGATATACCGTCAGCAGCAGTCAGGCCGAGGGTGGTATCTGGGTCTGAACAAAGAAGGAGAGATCATGAAAGGCAACCACGTGAAGAAGAACAAGCCTGCAGCCCATTTTCTGCCCAAACCACTGAAAGGTAAATTTGATGTTTTAGGAACTATGGATTATGATACTAAAAACACTAATTTAAATCAATCCTTTATCACACCTTTGAAAGTAGAACATAGTTCTTCCACATTAAAGAATCTATACCAAAATTTACAAACGTTTTATAACATTCAAAAACATCTACTCTCCTGATTTTAATTTTTCTATAGTGCATCTACATATAATAACACCTTACTTAGGTGGAAATAGTTTGATTGCTAACTCAGGACAGCCAAGAACCTCAAATTATGGTAAAATGGTCCCTGGGCAGAGACATAGATGTTAAAATATGTGTATACTTAACACTTAGCAGAAAGCTCCTTGGGGCCTAAGGACCCAACAATATTATTTCAACAATTTTCAGTCATAGTTTTGTTTTCTAGTCATTATTAGCAGATTAATAGCAAATTAAAAAGCATAAGGGATAGGAATAAGTCATGGAAGATAGGGATATTAGAAGTAGTGAGACATGGTAGAGAAGAGTCAGAAAAATTCAAGCAAAGCAGAGAAATACCTCAAAGAGGTTACCAGGCTGGGGTTAGCATGGAGTTTTAGAGTAGAGGCAGACTGCCTAGCTCACATCAGCATAGCACTGTGTTTCATACCACGTTCTGGAGCCAGACTATCTGGACCTGAGGCCCAGCTTCACTTTTTACTAACCGGATATCTTGAACAGGTTATGTACCTGTGTGTGCCTGAAGATCATCTGTAAAATATGGATAAGAGTACTTATGTCATAAGATTCTTACATGGATTAAATGAGATAATACAGACAAACAATAGTATCTAATGTTATAAGTGCTGTGTGTGTATAAACCAGTACTTTTATTTACATCACAATAATAATAATTTTTACCATTTATTGCACCAAGAATTTGCTAATGCTTAACTTATTAGAGAGGTACATTTTAAAGTATGACAGAAATCAGTGTTTTAAAATGTTTTAAATTTTTAATATTTGGCTTGCACAGTTTGCTGTAGATCATATTTAAACTTCTAAGAGGTTTATTAAATGCATTTTTCATTAATCCTCTGGTATATAACCATAAGTGATAGAAGCTAGGCATTAAAATTCTTTACACACTATTATACCAAGACTAGATTTTGCTTAATCTAATCCAGTCCACTCAACCAAGTCTTTGAAAACAGCATTTTTCATGTTTGGCTTAAGGCATAGAAGCCTAGTAGTAACCAGAAGAAAAGTTGAGGACTCAGTGTGGTATCCCCATTTTTTAAAATTTCCTTTATTCTGTTTTAGTTTTTTTAATTGACAAAAATTATGTATATATACCTATCATGTACAAGATATTTTGAAATACAAACACACACACACACACACACATTGTGGAATGGCTAAATCAAGCCAATTAACATATGTGCTGCCTCACATACTTATGATTTTTGTGATGAGAACACTTAAAACATATTCTTAGCAATTTTCAAGAATACAATACATTGGTGTGCCCAATTGAAGGCCTTTTACACCACTTTTATGTGCTTTTCAGTGGCCATGTACAAGGAGCCCTCACTGCATGATCTCACGGAGTTTTCCCGATCTGGAAGTGGGACCCCAACCAAGAGCAGAAGCGTCTCTGGAATGCTGAACGGAGGCAAATCCATGAGCCACAATGAATCAACGTAGCCAGTGAGGGCAAAACAAGGGCTCTGTAACAGAACCTTACCTCTAGGTGCTGTTGAATTCTTCTAGCAGTCCTTCACCCAAAAGTTCAAATTTGTCAGTGACGTTTACCAAACGAACAGGCAGAGTTCACTATTCTATCTGCCATTAGACCTTCTTATCATCCATACTAAAGCCCCATAATTTAGATTGATTTTGTGCAAAAGAATGCCAAAAATTATCAGTGAACTAAATCTGGGGGAAGGACTGCCAAAGTTTCTCATGATCTTGCCTGTACTTTGGAGATGACAAACGAAAAATATTTCACAGCACTAATGCTGATCAAAATTTACTCTCCAACCAAGAAAAATTAAAAGACCACAATTATTCTATGAAAATAAGAACAAAGCAAAACAAAAGAAAACAAAAGAAAACAAAATTAACTGCTTAAATGTTTTGTAGGGGCAAACAAAATTATGTGAACTGTGTTGTTTTCTTGGCTTAATGTTTTCTATCTATGCTTGATTCAAATGTACTCATTACTTTCGTATAGTGCAAACTTATTGATTTCTTAAATTCAATGGTTCTATTGACTCTGTGTCACCCAAATCAACCAAATTTTCAGGGTTGAATCTGAATTGGCATCTCAGGCTCAAAGTAACAGTGTTCTTGTGATTTTAGCAATTTCTTTTTTTTTAGATTTGTAGTATTCTGGTCAAGTTCTTGTGCTGTACTTTGTGCATAGAAATTGAGTTGTATTGTCAACCCCAGTCAGTAAAGATAACTTAAAAAATGATTACCCTCAAGTGTAGAGTTCTCTTAATTCCATTTGTGTATCATGTTAAAATGTTGTTGTGGCTTCTTGTGTAAAGACAGAAACTGTGGAACTGTGATATTGTCTTTTGTGTTGTTAAAATAAGAAGTGTCTTATCTGTAAATGTATGAGTCCTCCTGTCATTGTATTTGGCACGTGAATATTGTGTACAAGGAAATGTTAAGACTGGTTCCCCCTAAACAACATATATTATACTTGCTACTGGAAAAGTGTTTAAGACTTAGCTAGGTTTCCACTTAGATCTTCATATCTGTTGCATGGAAGAAAGTTGGAATCTTGGCATAGAGTTGCATGATATGTAAGATTTTGTGCTTTAATATTTGTTAAAATCTGTGTTCCAAAAGTGAACATAGCACGTACAGGCAGTTTTCTGTCCTGTGCACAAAAAGTAAAAAAAAAAAAAAGTTGTTTAATATTTGTTGTTGTATACCCAAATACGCACCAAATAAACTCTTTATATTCATTCAAAGAAAAATCCTCCAACATGTATTTATTGAGCGTCCATCATGTGCCATTAACTATAGTAGAAACTGGAATTAAACATTGAATAATGTAGATAAAGTCACCTTACTCGGATAATCTACAGTCTAGAAATTCAGATTAATATGAACACCCTTTAAGGTGTGTTTATCATACTAGTTACTGTACTTTGACTTAAGATTGATACAGAGGAATTATCATTCCCATTCAGTGTTTAATTGTACAAATGACACTTAAGTTCTAGCATTCTGTCTGCCATTCATAATGTTAATTCTCCTCTCTGTTGCTCATTTCTCTCCTCCATAGAGGGAATACACAGGACTAAATATCTCATGTCCTTTCCACCTCTGAGAGCTAAAGGAAAATATAAACATTCTTAAATGTTGATAACCTTTCTCTAGCTCCCCAAAGCTGCCATTGCCTGGCAATGACTGCTTCAAGAATAGTCAATAAAGACAGTCCCTGACATATAATAGTTCAACTTACAACTTTTTGGCTTTATAATATTGCAAAAGTGATATACGTTTAGTAGAAACAGTACTTTAGGTACCCATACACCCATTGTGTTTTTCACTTTCAGTATGATATTCAGTATATTACATGAGATATTCAATACTTTATTATAAAATGGGCTTTATATTAGATTATTTTGCCAAACCGTAGGCTAATGTAAGTCTTCTGAGAACATTTAAGGTAGGCTAAGTTATGATGTTTGGTAGGTTAGGTGTATTAAATGAATTTTCAACTTATGTTATTTTCAACTTATGATGAGTATTGGGATGTGACCCCCATCATAAGTCCAGGAGTATCTGTATATGGAGGGAAGAGTGGTATAACAGGTAAAACATAATTGACTAGTGTTTTGGGGGGCATTTGCAAAATAAAATTACTGGGGCCCAAGGAGCATGCTTTTGTAAGGAGGGGAGACTGCCCATTTCTAAGATGTTTGGGCCAGATTCAGCATGAGCTCCTAACCCATCCCAGCCCAGTCCAGTCTAGTCACCTTGTGATTTCATTTTAAATCCTACTTATCCTGCCTCATCCTACCTGAACTCTAAAAAGCACACCTCATGAGGCGAGGCTGCCTGCCTATTTTGGACTTAGGAGCCTTTGTGCCATGTTTTAAACACCAGTGGACTCTCACTCAACCACCTCCCCTTTTAAGTCTTACTAATTTTCAATCAGTAGTGTACTATGTTGTTTCCCTTTTACTCCTAGAATTTTAAGGTTTGGTTATTGACTACGTTGGTTGCTGCTCTAAGTTTTTCATTGTTAAGAAACTGCGTAGGTCTTCTGGATATAATCAAATCAGCACTTTGGTGTCTCAGGGAAGACTAGCATGAAGAGGAAGGCGTCAAAATACTCTGAAAGAGTCCTTCACTCTCAGCATTCGTTTTGAGCTGCCTTAACTTGTTTTTAACAGAAGGTAGTGTTTAAATAAATCAGTTAGTAAATAAATAGTCCTTGAAGAAACCTCCCTACAAGTGATGATACTAGCACTTTCACACATCTTCATTACTTACACACAAACACACACACAGACACACAGACACACACACACACACACACACACTTGAATAGCATTTCTCATGGCAAAAAAATATTAGTCCTGCTACTTCCTTGATGAAAGAAGAAAAGATTGTGTAGTCAAATAATTTTGGAAAACACTGTTGGTTCTCAGACTTTAGAAGATACCAGCATCACCTGTAAGGCTTACAAGACTCAGACTGATGGATCCCACCTCCGGAGTTTGTAATTGAGTAGGTCTAGGGTGGGCCCACAGCTTTGCATTTCCAACAAGTTCCCAGGTGATACTGAGGTGGCTGGTCCTGGGGAGCTATACTTTGAGAACCACTGGCATACCCTAATCCCTTCTTCAGGATTAGCATGCATTAGCAAATTAAATTCTGAAAAGCCCTGTGTTAAAGGAAGTCTGCTTAACTTTGAGAAATGCTGAGATACACTTATATGGCCACAAAGCCATATTTTCATTGAATACCTGTTAACACTGCAGGAGAGTGGTGGTCCTCAAGCCTTCTGTGGGTACTTGAATCACCTGTGGTGTTTTGTATGCTTCCATGGTTTTAGGTTGGGCCTGAGAATCTCCTGAATCTGATGCCTACCACAGTTTGAAAACCACTGTACCGTGGCATTGCACATGCTCTCATGTTGTCCCTACTATCTGTGAATGTAGATCCAATACTTACATCGTATTTAGACTGGGATAGATTATGAAAAAGAAAACAACCACTTTCTTCAAGCTACTTGCAATTCTTTGAAAGCAAAACAAGCTCCAGTTTTTCTCCACCAGGAGTTTAGTTTGTACTTGATGAGAATATGTTCATTACCATGAAATCCTTAAAGGATGAGAGAGAAGTGATCTGTGGCATTCCTCCTCACCACCCTCACTAGTACATTGTCCCCGGCCTAATCCACTCAATGTCACTGAACAATTTTTCAAAGACCTCAGCTATACATTTTCTACTTTCCAAGCATCCATTGTCCAAGTGAACACATGGGGGGAAATGAATATCTAATAGAATCATTTCTTCTTCTACACCAGCTGATTACAACCATTCTGTGGATAAGTGGTGGTGGTATCACAAATGATAAAGATTTTGACTAAATTACATGCAAATATGCCTTAGAAGCCTCATTTAGCTGAAGTGTGTCCTTCATGGGTAAAATGGAAATGTGCCCTCACTGGCAGACTCTTTAAGAAACATCCATATTGCTACCAGCAGTCTCTTCAAGACAATCTGTGCTTTTTCTATTATGCCTCTCAAAATTATTTCAACCTCTAGTCAAATCCATTTCCACATTTTAGGTATTGATTGCAGCAGGACCTCACTTGCCGCTACCAAAATCTGTACAGGGATATGGCCATGGCTTAATAGATGACCATTTCCAATTACAAAACAATTGGTAAACTACAGCTAGGGCAGGCCACTAGTACCCCCAAGTTCTTAACTATATTTAAAATGGCAACTTTTCATACATTTTATAGTTCTATCCCATGGCTTCTCTTGATCCATTTAGCTATTCTGAAATGAAAACACCCGGCTGCCATGCTAGCTTATTCTATCGCCTCAGGTGTGACCTTTCTCTTAATGATTGAGAATGCTATAAGCCATAGTATACTAAAAAGCCTATGTCTCTAAATCTAGACTCTCTTTAGCTCCAAAAGAGAGAGAGAGAAAAAAAAAAAAGAAAAGAAAATTGCAACCTAGAAGAAACAGCCTTTAAGAGTTACTTTCATGAACCATTACTTCCTTGGCCTTTTTAATCTCTAAACATTGTGTTGCTATCTAGAGGTTGGTTTGAATTTGTTGCACAGGGAACAATAATTTATGCCAAATCAATCAGCACTTCTGCTAATATAATGTGAGTTCAAGATTCTGGTGTTTCTCATCACATTTACCATAATAAAGGATGCAGAAAACTATATGGCATCATTCATGGGATGTTCTAGTTTCTATGTGGGTATTCTTGAAGAGGTTTGTCACAACTGCAATTGTCATCATGTAGGAAGTCTTTCTAGGACACACAACGTGGATGATTTCCAGGTTTAGAATTGTAAACCAAACATCAATCCAATTTTTCCTTTTTTATTAGTTTTTGTTTCAAACACCCTGCCTCTCATGCAGACACTTCACACGCACATGTGTGCACACACGTAGATGTGCCTCCAAAAGGACTTGAAGATATTCTGTTCCTCTGGGAGTATGACCCTATGTCTATTTAGGAGGGAGACTGGAACAGCCAAGTTCAAAATCCAGGGCTTCCTGGCTTCTGAAGCTGTCCTGCCAGTTCGGACACTTCTGCACACTAAGGAGTATTGCCCAGGTTTGCCCAACAACATGTTAGCATGTCTGCACATTTTGTACTATAAATAATTGTGTACGCATTTAAATAATTTATTTTCAGTGCTGTGTAAAGTTAGCAATTAGAGTAAAAGAAATGTGTGGGGTGATGATTGAGTAAAAACTCAGCTCCTTTGAGTCAATTGCTCAGCTTGTTGGCCGGGTAGATATTTATTACCTTGTAAACTGTTAATGCTGCACAGCATGTTACCAAGGCCTGGATAAAGCATTCATACAAAGAGAAATGGATTGACACTGAGTTAATTTTGTAGAAAAAGAGATATTCTGGGGTTTAGAATTGACAAATTTTTTTCCTTACTGAGATTAATAAAGTGGAACTCCAATTGGAAGTAACTATTCAGTTTTACATTCTTCATATACGTAAACCTCTCTGTCACTAATACCCTGGAACAAACTGGATGATTACAATCTGTTCTTTTCTTCTTCAGAAATTTCAAAACCAGAATGAGCTAGTTCTCGAAGTTTAGCTATACTATAATTCTCCTTTTAATGTAAAACAGCTGAACAAAATGGCTTGAACAATGTTTGACTTTCATGAGTCTTGAAGAACATTTCAAAACACACTATCATTACATTTCACCAACACATAGTGTGCTAGATACACACCAAAAACTGCCCTACTGTGTGTGTGTTTGTGTGTGTTTGTGTTGTGGAGATAAGAAGTCCTGTTACATACTCTCAAAAAGGTTTGAGTAAAGAAAGCTTCAATGTTCCTGGCAGTCACATGCAGTAAGTGGCTAAACTGGGCTAAAAATTGGATTCACAGGTTCTGCTTTCTACAAATTCTCAGTTAAGAGTGGTAGATAGACATGCAAGTATCAAACTTCTATTACGATAAATGCTGTAATATAATCAAGGTGCCAGGAGGAGAACAGAATGGAGGAAAATTATTGATGAGGGAAATTTAAAAAATGTAACAAAAGAGTTAATTGTTCAGTAGAATCTGAAAAGGTGAATAGGAATTCAATAGCCAGAAAAGCAGTGTAGATGCACCAAGTAAAAAAAAAAAAAAAAAAAAAAGGAGTATAAGCAAAGGCACAGAGCCTTATGTGAAAGGCACTTGAAGTAACACTGGGTATCTAGAAAACAACAATTAGCATAGTGTAGCTGGACAATGAGAGGCAGAGACCCCCTGGTATGCAAGTGATATCGGGTAAATAAGCAATCTCCCTGCATTGCCTCATTCCATTATATCTCAATACCTGAAAGAGATCATGAGCCACCTAGGTCTATATTATTGGAGTGTCTCTGAAATCAAGTTGCTCTACATGTTTTGTAGAAATCCAATGAGTAAATTATTCTCTTCAGTAGAGAAAACCAAAGAAGATGGTCTGTGAGCAAAGTATGATTCGGAGCCTTGCCTATTAGGCTGTAGTGTATGGACCTTACTAATTCTTCCATCTCTTCTGTTGGACAACCTGTACTTTCCTGTTCTAAAAGAAATCCTCAGCAATATGGGTAGTTTGAGCAGTACAATCATATAGAAAAAGAAAAAAAAATCAGCAAAATGATGAAAGGTAAACATTTTTAAACAATCTTTCCATCTAACATGTACTTTTTATATGTTAAGGTAACAAATATTCATCTTAAGAAGTGTAAATAGTATATAAAGGTATAAAATAGTAAGTTTTTTTACATCTCCCCATTACCCAACCCCCAGTCCATGGTAACCAGCATTCTGCTCTCTGTATCCATGAGTCTGACTTTTCTAGATTCTATTAATTTAAGTGATACCATGTTGTATTTGTCTTTCTATGTCTGGCTTATATCACTTAGCATAATGTTCTGCAGATTCATTCATGTTGTTGCAAATGGCAGGAATTCCTTCTTTTTTGGCTAAATAATATTGCATTCTCACATTTTCTTTGCACATCCATTCATTAATGGACACTTAGGTTGTTTCCATATCTTGTCTATTGTAAAAAATGCTGCAATGAATATGGGAATGCAGATGTCTATTTGACATAACTGATTTCATTTCCTTTGTATATAATCAAAAGTGGGATTACTGGAGCATATGATAGTTCTATTTCTAGTTTTTGAGTAACTTCCATACTATTTTCCATAATGGCTATACCAATTTACATTTCCATCAACACTATACAAGGCTTCCTTTTTTTTCCCACATGCTAATCAATGCTTGTTATCTTTTAATGCTTATCACGTGTTAGGTGATATCTCATTTTGGTTTTGATTTGTATTTCCCTTATGATTAATGATGTTGAGCACCTTTTCATATATATGTAGGCCATTTTTATGTCTTCATTTGAAATAAGACTATTCAGGTCCTTTGCCCATTTTTAAATTGGGTTATTTGTATTTTTGTTATTGAGTTGTATGAGTTCCTTATCTATTTTGGATATTAACCCTTTATCAAACATATAGTTTGCAAATATTTTCTCACATTCTGCAAGCTGCCTTTTCATTTTCTTGATTGTTTCCTTTGCTGTGCAGAGACTTCTTAATTTTATGTACTCCCACTTGTTTATTTTTGCTTTGGTTGCCTGTGTTTTCAGTGTTATATCCAAAAAATCATTGCCAGGACCAATGCCAAAGAGCTTATTTCTTATTTCCTCTCTTAGTTTTACAATTTCAGATCTTATGTTTAAGTCTTTAATCCATTATGAATTGATTTTTATGTATATTGTAGGATAAGGATCTAATTTCATTTTTTGCATATGTATATTCAGTTTTCCAAAAACCATTTACTGAAGAGAATATTCTTTCCCCATGGCTCATTCTTAGTGCCTATGTTGAAGATTAGTTGATTATATCTGTGTGGGTTTATTTCTTGGCTCTCTATTCTATTTCACTGGTCTATGTGTCTGTTTTTACACCAGTACCATACTGCTTTGATTACTATAGATTTATAATATAACTTGAAATCAGGAAGTTTGATAGCTCCAGCTCAGTTTTTCTTTCTCAAGATTGTTTGTTTTAGCTATTCAGGGACTTTTGTGGTTCCATGTGTATTTTATGATTATTTTCTATTTCTGTGAAAAATTCCATTAAGATTTTGACAGGATTGTATTGAATCTGTAGATCACCTTGGTTAGTATGAACATTTTAACAATTTAACATTTAAATTTCACATTTAACAATTCTTCCATTCATGAACACAGGACGTTGTTCTATTTATTTGTCTTCTTTAATTACTTTCATCAATATTTTGTCAGTTTTTTTGATAAACTTATTGAAGCATAATTTACATTCCATGCCATTACTCCATTTTAAGTGAATAATTAAATGATTTTTAGTAAATTTACCAAGTTGTACAGCTATTCACATATATCAGTTTTAGAAGATTTCCTTCCCCCTATTAAGTCCCCTAATTCCCATCCCCAAATACATTTCAAGCATGCCCTTCCCCATCACAATGCTCTCCATATCCCTCAGCTGTGGGTCTACCCCCTCAACCCCCGAAACCCTGGTGGACACCACCACTATTTGAGCACCATAGTGTTAATCAGTCAGTACCAATTTGATGGCGAGTACATGTGGAGCCCATTCTTGTGTCACCTCACTTCGAATAATGGGCTCAAGCTGAATCCAGGATAATATAAGTGGTGCTAGCTCACTGTCATTTCTTAAAATTGAGTAATATTCCATTGTAAACATATACCAAATTTTAATAATCCACTCATGAATTGACGGGCACTTGGGTTGTTTCCA
>CAUYRT010030459.1:0-60583 GCA_963574885.1 Lepilemur ruficaudatus
ATAGGGGGAAGGAAATCCTCTAAAACTGATTTATGTGAATAGCTGTACAACTTGGTAAATTTACTAATAATCATTTAATTGTACACTTAAAATGGAGTAAAGGCATGATATGTAAATTATACTTCAATAAAGAAAAAAAAAAAAGACAATTCCTTGCTCCCACAACCAGGAAGATAGATTTCTAGATTCAAAAGTGATCCTTAATCCTCTAGTGATTAGTTCATCTCTATTCTATAGCTGAGTAAACAGAAGCCTAGAAGGAACAGGTGATCTACCCAAGCTCATCTGGTGAAGGAGTGACAAATGTTCATCATGACTGCCAGGCCACCGATCTTTGTGAGACTTTAACATCTACTTGCAGGGGAGAAAACAGGTTTAAATTGACAAGGCAGATGTTTTAAATGTAAAACTTCAGAGTCCGCTATTATAGCTAGGGTTCTCTCTGGTTTGAGTTACAAGTAGCCACCATGCTAAGAGCAGAAAATTCTAATTCTAACCTCTAACCTCATTTTAACCTCTTACATACATGAATCAAGTTCTGTTAGCAGTTTCATGTGGGTCAGCCTGCTCTGGTGAGGTTCATCTTATGGGACATAGTGATGGAGTGTTTTGGTTTAGGAAGCAGAGAAGAGAACTGGGGTAAATCAGAGGTGGGGGGCCAAGCAAGCACCTGGGATAAAAGGGTGACAGGGCTCAGAAGAGAATTTTAAAATCACTGGAGTAATTGGAAGTGGTAAGTGAGCAAAGTGCCTTGATGGTTTCTGTAGAATTCAGTGTTTGGACATCACTTTTTCTGAAAAACGAATGTCCATGATTTAAGAGTTGTTCTGTTGAAGGATACCATCTCTCAGCTATTAAGGAATAATATACTCAATCAAGGCAAGGATGAGGCAAGATAATCATTCCCTCCTTTGGAGTTGCGGGTAGAAGGAAGAAAACTAGAAGTTAATACAAAAATGAGTTCTAGGCCAGGCGCGGTGGCTCACGCCTGTAATCCTAGCACTCTGGGAGGCCGAGGCAGGCGGATCACCCAAGATCAGGAGTTCGAAACTAGCCTGAGCAAGAGCGAGACCTCGTCTCTACTATAAATAGAAATAAATTAATTGACAAAACTAAAAATATACAGAAAAATTAGCCAGGCATGGTGGTGCATGCCTGTAGTCCCAGGTACTCGGGAGGCTGAGTTAGAAGGATCGCTTGAGCCCAGGAGTTTGAGGTTGCTGTGAGCTAGGCTGATGCCACGGCACTGTAGCCAGGGCAACAAAGTGAGTTCTAAAAGTGCTCATCATCTTTGTACCAGTAATTCCATTTCTAGAAATTATTCTTAGGATAATGAGATGTAGATAGTTTTATAAGCAAAAATTCACTGCAATATTTATAACAATAGTATCTAATAAAGGATTAGTTAACAGTACATTTATTTTAATACAATAGTTTTACATAGCTATTAACATTTATACATGGAATATATATGATATAAAACTAGTAAAGACAGTATTCTCCCCTAAATTGTTATGTATCAAATGAACAAAAATAACAAAAGAGTGGATGGAAATAGCTACTAATAGGTTGGTTTTTCTGGATGGCAGAGTTTGAGAGACCAAGTTGCAAAGATGCATTTCTGTTTTTGTTTCCTACAAGTGACACTTTAAGAAAAAAATCTTCTGCAAATTTGGCTAGCCAGCAGTCTTTATGGAATTGTAGAGTATGGACTGTCAAAAGAATTTCTTCTTGCTTTTGACAAGTGACATTGATGGCATCTTGCCTCAAAACCTATGCAGTAATGCAATTTCCCCCTGAGTTTACACTTTTCTTATGTATCTGGAAGGGAGTTGTTCTTTTTACTGATAGCAAGGGCAGAACTAGGTTAATGAGATCATGCCTAATTCAAGATGGCAACCTGTTACTTGGCATATAGCAGGGTATATTGAATAAATACATTTTAATCTCTCTACATTCTTTTTGAAAGCATGCATTGAGGTGATTACTTCTGTTGCTACCAACTCTATCAGCTATGACTGCAGCTTCACGTGGTGGGTAGTGTATTATCTGTTTATACGAACACAATCAAGTTAGCCTCTTTCCTCTGACATGGGTGGACACATTGACATCCCAGAAGACTAACACCTAATTGGAAAAAATGTGTTCCATATGGAGTTCTGAAGCTGCAGGTTTTTAATAAGGACTTTTTTCCTTATAAATGCACTTTTTTCCTATAAATAAAAGCAATGTTTTTTTAATATACTGAACACAAGGTTTTCCTTGATTCCATTTGTAATGAATGTGTGTGGAATAAGCGGAGTATTATGATGTAGCCTTTGGAACTTTTCCTTGAACAATTCTTTCATTTCCCTGCTTTAGGCCTATATACTAATTCCTAGAGGCAGCAAGGACCATATTTAGCCTAATGACCTTCTTTTCAAAACTGTCTTTCCCTAGGCTTAACTTTTAAAGCAAAGACAGAAGCCAACTGTTTTCGAGTGATTATCTTCCCTTGCATAGAAACTGACAGGCCTCTCAAAAGTCTGACTTGGCAGTAGTCAAGACATCATTTATCACTAAGATAATGGATCAAAAGGTGTCTCTTTGTTAACCCATGCCCTTTATCTCATTTGCAATATGCTTATTCACGGAGAGAGGAAAAACAAAGCAAAACCAAAAAAAAAAAAGTCTCCTTTACTATTTAGTTCTGTTAATTGAGAGGCCTTCAATTTCCATAATCAGTTTCACTCAATTGTGCTGAAGACTGTAGGTTTATGGAAATCCATCACCTCCAAAACCTAGGTCAAAATCTCTTCTAAACCTATGTGTGTTGAATTAACAGAATGCCAAGAAAAATCAAAATGAGATCTAATGGCTTGATGTAATTGAGACTTTTTGGCCCCTGAATAGACAAAACTCATCGAAATTTCTTCACAAGTGTAATTTCTCATTATTTACAAACACACCCTGTAAATTGGATCAACAACGTGCATATATTCATAGTCCTTCACTTCAAAAACCTTCTGGCAGTAGGAATTCTTGTTTTGCAGCTGGGGAAACAGGTTCAGAGATTAGATAGCATGTCCAGAATCACTTGGCTCACCAACCTGGAGCCTCCCTCTTAGGGGCTGCATGCCCTTACTGGTTATGTGCACGTTTAGGGCAAGTTCCATGGTTATCTAATAAAATTGTTTTGGCAGTCCCAGGTAAATTTATTGTATGGACATTTGTTTCTTGGGGATACAAGAAAAGGGAGATGTCAAGTTAGGGGAAAATAAAAATCCAACCCCTGAAACATTTACACAGCCTGGCAGTCATTTCAGAATTTCAGTTGATACAGTTTCACTCTTGAAACGTTTTGGTATGCAAGTCCTAACGCAGGTGAGAGCAATCCCCTCATCTTCCATTCTCCCTAAGCTCCGTGGGGCACTCCAATCACCTGTGCCTAAGGAAATAGCTGCTTCTGGCATCGTCTGGTTGTTCATAGCCTGAATCTTTAAAAAAAACAAAAAAGCCTTGCGTGTTCTTACCCAGCCTCCTGTCCAATTCAGGCTTCCCTTCTCCCCCCAGTTTAATGCAATATTGACATTACCAAGAAATGCACACTGCTTATAGACATTTTTTTTTTTTACCTCTTAAAATGACATCGGGTCACAACTATTGTATTTGGATCTTTTCAAAGAGTTCCTTATTCTGTTGCTTGATTCAAGGGCGTTGGATTCGTGCTCAGTACTTAAAGCATGCAAATAGCTAACTTCTCCCGAGTGTCTGGGGGAGTAAAACTGACTACATGTAAGTACTGAAACTGTTTTTTCCCCAGAGGCTGTCTTTAGTTACCTCTGGCTGCGCAGGGGGCTAGTGTGTACCCTCAGGAACATCAGGCTGGAATAGTCTGCCTTAGCAGATTCAAATGATGGAGGTGTGGAAGGTCTTTCAGTCCCCAAATCGCGCGAACGGGCTTGCCTGTTCAAGAGTACCTTTCCACACACTCCTCGTCCCAGTGGTGCCCTCTCATGGAGGCGGTTTTTAGGAAAGGGCTCCGGGAGACACACTGTCAGTGGCTACCACACCTCCCGCGTTACAGAGCTTGCTTCCTACTGGGGGGTGGGCGGGGACACCAAGGCTCTCTGGCCTCAGAGGTCTGAGTTCAGCACCAGCTGATTTTCCGCTCTCCCGGCTTGCTCTTCCGCCTGCGCCGCCCTCGCCTCCGCCCCCAGCACACACACGCCGGAGACCTCGTCGCTCCCGCGCTACTCTCCTGCCACCCGCAGCCTGCTTTTTATAGGCGCCGCAGCCAATCAGCGCTCTCCTTTCCTTCTGCCCGCCCGCCCGGCCAATCGCCGCGCCCCTTGTGTAATCTTCGGCTACTCGGCTGCTCTCGGCTATTTTCGCTGTTGCTGGCTTTTTCAGGGGCTGCTAGCTCGCAGCCAGAGACGCTGCTTTTTTTTCCGGGTTCGGAGTCGTTCCGGATGCTTTAGGCTGCCGGATGTCTGATCTCCGGATAACTGAGGCGTTTCTGTACATGGATTATCTGGTAGGTGTGGGGCAGGGGTGGGTGTCGCCTCTCGGATCTCGGCGTGCCAGATGGCCCCCTGCCTTGAGGAACAGCCTTTTTTGCTTTCTTTCTTTGGGATGGGATGCCTTTGGGGTTCTTTCACCCGCAGCCGGCTCTGAAGCTGTGCCCGGGACGCGGAGGGGCAGCGGCCCGGGCGGCTGGGTGGTGGAGCTGACAGGTAAAGGTGCGGCCCGGGCCAGCCGGGCTGCGGGGCGAGGGTCGCGCTGGAGCTGCCCGAGAGACGGGCGGCCGCTGCGGGGCGTCCCCTGCCCGCGATCGGTTTCCTTGCTTCCCTCTGCGCTCCCGGCAGAGGACTTTCTTTCCGGGGAAGCAAGAGTTTTCTGCTCTCCCTTTAGCCGAACTCCAGGTGCTATTAAAGAGCCATAACCAGAATGGTTCACTAAGTGCCCGGCAGCCCTGGTCATTTGGTTGTTATTAGATCTCTAAAGCTATGACCTCGGTCGTGGCCGGGTTTTAAAAGCACATTACCATAAAGTAGAAGGGACTAAACTACATCGCAGCCTGGCCAGAACAGGACTGAGTAGGGACAGGTATTGCCCCACCGTTCCCCGGTCGTGGGTGCATGCCGCTGTCGCCTTGTGCAAGGATTGGATCCCAGCTGTGCTTTTAGGCCAGGCTTGTGCTGAGAAGTTTGGGTGGGAAAAGTGTCAGCACAGTGCTGGGACTGAACATCACTGTAAAATTGACTTGTGTATGTGTTTGTGAATTATGCAAGCACCATGTTTTGTTCCAGAAATTATATTTCCCCATAGCTGCCTGTTTGTGGTTAAGGGGATCCTCATTTACATGGGCTGTGTCCGATCCTATGCAATTACTACGTTGACCATGTTAAGCAGAACCGCTATTGCCATGCGGAGTTGAAGTAGATGGTTAGAAACATTGACCCTCCTGTCATCTTGTTGGACACATGCACTCGGTTTTCAACTGCAGATTGGCTTGGCAGAGATTTGTCAGTGCCTTCTAGGAATTACACTTAAGGCTGTGCTGAGAAAGTTTGTGAATAATTTCATGATTAAGAAACGCTGGGCACAGACTGGTTTTTGTAATGTTATCTGTGTATTTGCACTTACTTTAGTTTACACGAAGAAAATGTTTCTCCTAAAGCTTCAGGTGGTGATTGTAGTTAAATGCATGACCTTGTGAATGGAACTGAGTCAAAAATTGAGTTCAAATTCTGTTTTGCTGTTCATTTGTTGATGGTAGTAACTTCCTCTGTCTTTGTGACAAAGGAATGTTATTCACACACTACTGTAGCTGATTAAAGGAGTTATCTGATTATGAACATTCTTTAAAAGGCAAGGTGCCCTGAAGGTTAAGAGAGTTGCCAAATGCGTCTGAACGATTATTTTCTGAGTTAAATAACTGATTAATTTGTAGTTTGTCTTATAAAATACAGTACTATGGTATTGTTCTTGCAGTCTGCCCAAATTAAAGCCAAACTTTGTTGACAGTAATTACCAAATAGGAAAGGGTGACATTACCTATACTACTGAAAGCTAATTTTGAATACTTAAGTAGTGCCTTAAAAGAAAATCAGATGGTCTTGATCATTTTATTAATCTTTTTATTTACTAGATGTGTTTTAAATTTACAAATTTGATCACAAAGCTGCCTTTGAAAGTATTTAGTGAAAACAATATTGATAACTCTGGTTAATTACTCAGGTTAATCTAGTGGTCTAAGGGTGAGTAGATGAATGTTTGTGGGCTCAACACTACCCTAAAAACAGATTAATTTCGTTGGCAATTTACTAAAAGCTTTGTGGCAAAATCACTGGGCCTTAAATTTGACTTGGTCTTTAGTTTTACCTGTCATGCCCCCACACACCCTTTGCTCTTGTATAAGAATAATAATTATTTTGTCACTTTATGCATTTAAAATTCACAAGTGCAGCAAAACAGTCCCATAAAAATCATTGGCTACTCTTTGGAGGTGAGAAAAAGTCTTAAAGGAAACAAATTTGTTTTTATGAGAGTGCTGGGTATCTGCTGTGAAAAGATTTAAGAAAATCATTCAGTATTAAACTGGACTGAAACAAACAAACAAAAAAACTTTAAAACAAAAAACCAGCCCTCTTAAGGTGGCCTTTTGGCGTTTACGTTTTACTCCTCAACTTTCAGAGGAAGATGATGTGCCACACGTCGTTCCTTTCCCCCTGCCTTTCAGATTGACTTGTTTGCTTATGCATGATCTTTGTATGGTGTCTATTTAGTAAAAGCCCTATTTCTGAAAACTAAAAATCAATTTCCTTGACTGTCTGGGTTAGTATCTTTTAAATAAATCAATTCCCAAGTTCTTTTACTTACCTTCCAGAAAAAAAAAATACTCGTTTCATTCCAAGTTTGACTCCCGATTTTGCTGAGTGGACTAGATAGATAAGTGCCCTTTCCAGGCACTTGACAGGAATAATGGCATGTGTCACTTTTTCTTTTTTCAATGAGTATTTAACTTTTTTGTTGCTGTTGGAAGCTGGACGAGAGGGCTCTGTGTGTGTGTGTGTGTTTATGTATTGTCCATTGTTCTTTGGGTTGGATTTCATCAGTTAACCTTTTTTAGTTGGATGAGAGTGGAAAGGAAGAGGAAGGAAAGAAAGGTGGAGGAGCTCTTTTTTAAAATAGGATAAATGCTTTTAATAGGGTTGAGGTATTAAAACAGATGAAGAAACTCTTTCTGATCTTAGAGGTTGCTATTGATGTCTTAATTTATAAACAAATGTTCTCAATTAGAAGTGACAGCCCAGGTGAGGGAATAGGGATGCTACTTTAATATTTAAGACAGGGTTTTTATTGATTTCACCTGAGGAAAATAGTGGTAATTTGCTAATCCTAAATAATTATTTGTGTCACCTGGTGTGGTGCCTGCCTTGGTTCCTGACGTTGTTCGGGCCCAGTATTTTGTCTGTTGAACTGAGTGAATGTGAAGTGGAAAGGACAATTCTACTTTTTCTCACCAGCTTCTAACCTGAGACAAGATAAAATCTGTTTGGATTAGGTGTTTTATTGTGGGGAATGCAGAATGTATCCTTTACTCTCTTAACTTTAAGATTATCAAGATATAATTTGTTTCGCCAGAGTGGCAATTTAAACACAAAAATCTCAGTTTTCCAATTAAGTGAATCTTCCTAGGAGGGTGCACACCTTTTCCTCCTTTTCATGATGGGGTTTAAAGGCCATGTTCACACTTGCCAGGTCTGTGAGTAAACATTAGCTGCTCTCCCAACCGGCAGTACCATCATCTTACTTTTTCTCTCTCCTGATAGCTAGAAGTAGTAAGACAATGAATGTGCAGAGCTTTTTCATTAAGGTAGAAGAAAATAGTCAAGTTATAATGAAAGAAAAACATCTACCAATTATTCGTGGGAGGTTGGACAAGATCAACTTCTAGATTTTTTTTAGTTGAAAATTTTCTGTCTTGACGCATGTTGATCTGTATTTCACGTTTTTCCTCTTGTGCTATCAAAACAACAGCAGTAAAATTGGTTATACTGTATATAATGCCCATGATGATTAATTGAGATAGTGGAGGGAAAGCAATTTATAAACAGCACATAGCTTCTCAAATATAAAATGTTAATGTATTGTGATTATGTTGCTGATATTATTCTTACACCTCCTGTGGATGGAATGACTATTACTGCTTAGTGGTAAGTATTAGGCTGCCTTTTAAACCAGTCTCAATTTATGGAAAGACTGAGAGCAGTAATCAGCAAGCAGAAAGTCACAAGACTCTTTTGAGGATCTTCTAACAGTGATAAAAATAAAACCACATTCTGATATTTATTAATTCACTCAACAAATATGTATGGAACCCCTACTTTGTGCATGGCCCTGAAAGTCATGGGGGATGAGCCCTCAGCTGTAAAGTCTCCCCTGGCTGCAGGACTATCTCTAGGGTGTGGCAGGACAGTTGAGTAGGGCACATAGGGGAGGAGGCAGCTTCTGATGTGCTCCTTTGCTTTCTAGTACATTTCTCTGTATGTATTTCTTTGTTTTATTGTGAGCTGAAATGTAAAGTTAGACATGAAAATGTGACAAGTAAAAGTGCTCAGTTAGCTGTGGATGCTAATTGTCAATTAATGTTCATTGCATTTATATACACTAGTCCCCCCTTATCAGAAGTTTCACCTTTGTCGGTTTCAGTTACCCATGGTCAACTGAGGTCCCAAAATAGGTGAGTACAGTACAATAAGATATTTTGAGAGAGAGAGAGAGAGACACCACATTCACGTAACTTTTATTACAGTATGTTGCTATAATTGTTCTATTTTATTATTAATATCTTGCTGTGCCTAGTTTATAAATGAAGCTTTATCATAGGTATGTATAGGGTAAAATGTAGTGTATATAGGGTTCAGTATTATCCGTGGTTTCAGACAGTCACTTGGAATCTTTGAATGTATCCCCTGTAGATAAAGGAGAACTACTATATTGTGTTTGAGATTTTAATAAGGTTAAATTTAATAAGGTTATTTAATAAGATTTCTACCTTATATAGACGGGTGAACTTGGTCTAGTTTCTTGGTCATAGGCTATATCTGCCATAATAAAAATTTGTGTGTCAGTGGGGAAGATCTAATAAGGGAATTGGCTGGATCATCACAAATCCTTCACCATTCACAGGATAAAAACCAACTAACCATCCAACCAACCAAGAACAGAAACTCATGATGTGCTACAAGGGCAGAACCCATTCAAAATGACGAGTAAATGTGCATTTGTGATTTCCTACGATGTTAGGTTATCTGTGAACTGAACTTTTTTATTGATTAAAGTGTGCTGTTTCTCATCCAGAATGACTATAAACATTACAAGCTGTATTTGTTATGACTGACTATAAAGTAAATAATATAGGCCAAACACTTTTTAGTCTTAATCTCAACTGGGTTAGGCAGTCATATTTGTTATGACTGACTATAAAGTAATAATATAATCCAAACGCTTTTTAGTCTTAATGTGTCAACTGGATTAGGCAGTCACTTTAAATATTCCTTAATAATTTGCAAGATAAAGGTCATGTAAGCACAATAAACAGAGATCTAACATCTGTGGAGTTCACGTAACAGAAATGTTTGTAGAAAATCCATACCATTAGGTAAGAACTTCTCTACAAAAGTATTAAGTCTGATTCCCAAGCTTCTGTTACTCCAGTCTTATTTAGAGTGTGAGCTCTGGGAGAGGACACATAGAGACCTTGATTCTAGCCTTCTAGGAACTTACATTCTGAAGGATGCCTAAGCCACATGATTATTGGCGTGTGGGCAGCGCTGAGGGTGGCGGATGGAAGGAGTTAAGCCTGTGAGTTATAATTTGGAAGGTAAAAATTAGATAACATTTATTGAGCACTTACTGTTTGCCAGACAATGTTGTAAGCACTTTTCACATGTAACGGCGTTAAGCCAAGATTCAGGGAGGTGGTGTAATTTCTCCAAGTTCACAAGGCTAGCAAGTGAGTAGTTGAGTTAGACTGTGGCCCCCGGACCTGCCCTCTTCACTGCCTTTCGCCTAGAAACAGTTCTGCTGGGCAGAGGCTCAGGCAGCTTGGTGTCAAAACTGTTAGAATGCACTTGAAATTTTTTCTGTGCTGCTTTTTGAGTAAACAGGTACAGAAAAGTGCTCCTCGACAACTGCCATGTTACAGAAAGCAGGGGCCGTGAGCAGACTGGCTGATGCTCCCTTGTCCTCAAGGACTCAGCTGTGCCAAGTGACCATTACAGAGAAGGCTGGCTAGAAAGAGAACTATGCTGTATGCTGAACCTATGCCCTGTGATGTCCTTATTCTGGTCATTGAGGTGATTGGTCTTTTAGCATGTAATGTTTCGTCAAGTGACCACAGATGTATTTCCAGGCAACCTCCTTACTCAGCCCCCCTCCAACTTTCAGGGGCATATTTCTGCCTGCTCCAAACCCCAGTTTCTTTTGAAGAGGTTACTGAGACTCAGGATCTTTTTGTCTCTTTTAAGTTTGCTGTTTTCCTTTCCCAAGTTCTGTCTGGAAAGTGGAGCTGTCCCCAGCAGACAGTAGGCCACAAGCAGCTTGTTGTTTATGGACTTCAGATGGGCAGTCTGCTCATAGCATTAACTTTATAAAAGGATTTGTTTCTGAAGTAGACTGGAGAGAAGCAAAGATTTTTGGGAAAGGTCCGAACACTGCATTATAGATAACAAGAAATGGGAGTTTCCACTGATACTTTTCACACATTATGTTCCTGCTTTTATTTTAGAGTCTGCAAGTCCCCTGTAGTTATGCTGTGGCTCTCCCCTCGCATCTCCCCAAATGAGACATTTGGGTAAATCTAGGAAGCCCAGTTCTAGTTGACCCTAATTTCTGAGTGTCTGCAAAGTGTCTGGTCACATTTACTTTTAGCAAGGCTGGCTTGCCAGGCCTGTAACCTCAGGGCTCAGAAGAGCTCCATGTTTGGTTTAATGCTCTTTGATCACTATCTTGAAAATCTTAATTTTTGAACATGGTGCTTTGCATTTCATTTCACTGGGCCACAATTTGCACTACAATTTATATGGCCAGTCCAGGCACCTAATGCTAAAGTAACGACATTGGCTAGCATCTGAGTCTATAATCTGCATCAGTGGGTTATAGACTGACTATAACCCAGCTGGTTTCTTGACCATCTTAATCACCACTTTATCAGCAAAAGCTAGTCTGGTGCCTGGTGTGAATAGGGAACTATGTACCAAGTACAGTGCAGAGTGTTTTACTTACATAATCTAATTTAATCCTTCCAGCAGTTCTGTTATAACCAGATACTGCTGACTTACAAAAGACTTAGCAACTTAGAAAAGAGAAAACTTGAGGTTCTGAAAAGTTGAATATTAGCCAGAAATATGTAACCAGTGGAGGGTCAGGGCCAGGGTATGATCCTGTCTGATTCCAGGCCCAAGCTTGTAAGCATTTTTTGGTGTTGTTTACTTAATTAATAATTGTTAAGAAGATGAGTGAGAAGGGCTGCATGAACCATAGAGACAGTGGTGGAAATTGAGGGGTCACTCAATTGCTGCTGTCACCTCATTATCTGAGAGAGGCTCTCTGGGAACTCAGTGACGGTGCAGCTCCCACTGGGGAAACTGTATGGGTTTGTGCCTTAATGTGAGTTTACTCACTAATTTTTTTGCTTTCATTATGCACCCAATCTCTCCTTCATTTTTGCATAAACACTGGCATTCTGCTCTTTGGCTCATAGCCAAACACACCTACATGATTTGGGTAGTAACTAACCATTTGAAAAATTGGATTTGCAGGACAATCTCATTTATCAAGTTCCTTTGCACCCAGATTTGATGGGAACTGTTCTGACCTCTGGACTGCTGCTGTCAGGGTTGAGAACTTTCTCTTAGTAGTTGTGTCCATGTCTCCCCAAGACGGATCCCCCTGGGTCCTTTTTTGAACAGGATGGCTACTTCTCTGGCCTCTCACTCTTGGGGAGGGGGATGACAGTCTGTAGGCATCCAGGACCATTTATTGAGACACAGAAGGACTATACCCGTTCCTAAGCAATCTAGATGTGGAGTCGGGAACTAAAATGAAATATAGTTCTTTCAGAGTTTTATTTTTAATTATGAATTATTATAAATAGCCAAAAAAGTACAGAAAAAGAAAATGACAGACTTCTATGTACCTGCCTCCCTGATTGAATAGCTGTTAACATTTTGCCATTTTAACTTTAAAATTTTGGTGCTTTTAAAAAAAAAAATGAAACTTTAAGCCTAGAGCTAGAGCTTCCTGCTGTCTGCATGCCACCGTTCTCAGTGGTGACAACTATTCTGAAGTTAAGGGGTAACATTCTCATGTATGATTTGCATTTTTATATATACATGTATGTGTAAACTATATGGTATTTTTTTGCGTGTGTTAAAAATTTTACAGAAATTGTAACATACTGCCTTTATCTTCTTGAGACTTGCTTTTTTCCCTAGTATTCTTGAGATTAATAAATTTTGCTACATGTAGATCTGTAGCTATTAATATTTGTTTCATATTTCTGGGTTGGATGTTAACATTTCTGCTTATATAGTAGGTGTTGGTTTTGAGGCATGGGTTTGTGTGTGTGTTTACTTATAATTAGCCTTACATATGAATCATATAAGCTGTGTAATGGAATTTTATTACGTGCATTTCAGCTTTTATTATTCATCAGTTTGTTTTACAGTTTACAAGTCATTTTCAAATCATATAAGCATAGGTACTGAATGTGGGTACATGTATATTTCTCGTCTGTGTAAGGACTGAGATTATTTTGGTAACATAGTTATTAATGCAAAAGCTTAGTGAAGGAATTTGGGAAGCACAATGGAAAAAAAATACATCTGTGATCCAGCCACCAGTGATTAACAGTTAACATTTTGGTATTATATATTGTCTTGTAGTCTATATGTAGACTCATTCAGATAGAAAATCCACCTGGCATCATAATGAAGATACTGTTTTATAACCTGTTTTTTGTACTTATGAATATTTAATTTCTAATAATTTCCCTTCTATAACATGAATTTTCTGCATTATACTGGTAAACCATACTTGTTTAACTGACTGTCTTTTCCTTGAATATTTTACATTTGCTCCAGTTTTGGCGGTTAAAAATGCTGCAATGCTTCATCCCATGTGAACGCTTTTGGCACTGTTTCCGTACTCTTAGAATAGTGCCTGGACACAGTCAACCACTTTTTGTTAAGTCAAAGTTATATAATGATAAAGTTGGTGATAGTGATGCAAATATTAATTGAGATTGACTCTGTGCTGGATTCTGTGGGAAGTGCTTACTTGGCATTCACCTTTTGGTTAGTTTTTTTCAACAACCCTCTGAGAGTTGTGGGAGCTGTTATTCCTGTTTTATGGTTGAGGAAATGGAGGGTCAGGAAGAATTGAATAATCACAATTGTATCATGTGTTAGAAGGATTGGTGACATGTCTGTAATCTTTATCTGTACGTATTTTTATTGTGATAGAGAAGAAAAAGACCTAAGTTTGAAGTCCTATCGTAGGTATTTCAACTGTTATCTGTGTGAAATAAAGTGTTTCCCAATTCTCAGTCCGTGGCAAAATGGAAAAATCAAAAGACTATTAAAGAGTAATCATAAATTTAATTTACATGTTAAAAAATTGAGATTATATCATTCCAACTTTTTGTGGATATTAGAATATTCTCTATTGTGAAATGATAGTGAGTGGTAGTGTTTTTCTCCCTTTCTCCCTCTTTCCCCCCTATCTCTCTCAAAATGTAATTATCTTGCAGAATAAAAAGATGACAATCTTTATCAGTCCTCAAGTTTGTATTTAGAATGTACTTATTTCTAAACTCTCAAATATTGGGAACCTGGTCTAAGACAAATCGCTCTGAACCACAATTTTCTCATTTTCAAAATCCAAATAGCATTAAAGCCTCTGTGATAATTAGCAATGATAACATAAATAATAAATAAGCTATAAAGTGCTTTTTAAAAGAAAATTACAATTTCTACAATGATTGGTATAAGAGTCTATATGACTCAGTATGATGGCATCAACAGAAGGGGGTAATTGTAGATAAAGTGAGCGTGTCTGTCTCTATTGCCTTGATTTTTCTTTTTTTTCTCATCAGTGACAAATTTGGGGATTTTGTGAAATAATTTAAACATTAGGTAGGAACACGTTATTTCCTGTGCATTTTAAGCTCTGGGCTTCAAAAAGTTGTGCTTGACCTTGGAGAAGAACTTTTTTTGGTCTGTTCTGCAGTTTGTCCATATTTAAAATAATATGCTTTTTCCAAGTCCCAAGAAGATTGTTAAAGTTAATTCTTACTATCACTTCAATTTATTTCTTCCTTTCTTCCTGCTCTGATTCAGAGTTTTTTTTAAAAGGTACCAATTATGACTATTAAATGATCTGAGAATCTTATTTATAAAGAAACTTTAACATAGAGTTTTTTTAGGGTTGAATGAGATAATGTATATAGCGTACTTCATGAACATAATGTGTTATATAAAGCTACTCATCATTTTTTTCTAATTTTTATTCATCTGAAGAAATTGTCTTTTTTTTTAAATTAAGGTATAACTTATAGTAAAGTGTACAAGTTTTAAAGGTACAGCTAAATGAATTTGTATGTATCTGTACCTTGTAACCACACCCAAATGGAGAGGTAAAACGTTTCCAATACTCAAGAAATCTCTCTTGTGTCCCTTCCCAGGCAATACCACCATAGATTAGTATTGTCTGACTTTGAGCTTCATATAAACAGAATCACAAATACGTATTCTTTTGTGTGTGTGTTTTCATTCACCCTGCCCAGGAGCTTCATCTATTTTGTGGCATGAATCAGTAGTTCTTTTTTGTTGCAATTTAATATTTTATTGTATGAATATATCATTATGAATTCATTCATTCTTTTGTTGGTGGGCATTTAGATTGTTTCCAGTTTGGGGATATTTGGAATAAACCTGCCACATACATTCTTGTAAGTGTTTTAGTGGAAATAAGCATGCATTTCTGTTGAGTGTATACCAGAAGTGGAATTTCAGAGTCATGGAGTGTATGTATATTTAGGTTTACTAAATACTACTAAACGTTTTTCCGAAGTGATTGTACCAATTGGACTCCCACCACTAGTGTGAGAGACTTCTAGTTACTACATATCCTCACCAATACTTAATATTGTCATTTAGGCTTTCTGATGGGTGTGTACTCCAAAGAAATTTGAAGTTGCTCAGAGCTACTTCCAAATGTTCAGGCATGAGAATGATATAGTAAAATATATATATTTTTTTAAATTGGAGAACTTATTTGGCCCTGAAATTCTTGTTCATTTGTGTGATTCATTTGAAAATTCTAACATGCAAAAGAGTCATAGGAGTCAATTGACTTGATTCTGTTCTTGGCTTTACTACTAACTAAATGTGGAAGCTTGGGCAAACTATTCAATGTCATTGACACTTTAAAAATTTTTTTGGAGACAGAGTCTCACTTTGTCACCCCAGCTAGAGTGTAGTGGTATCATCAGAGGTTACTGCAACCTCAAACTCCTGGGCTCAAGTAATCCTCCTGCCTCAGCCTTCCCAGTAGCTGGGACTATAGGCACATGCCATAATGCCTGCCTAAGTTTTCTATTTTTAGTAGAGATGGGGTCTTGCTTTTGCTCGGGCTGGTCTTGAACTCCTGAGCTCAAGTGATCCTCTCACCTTGGCCTCCCAGAGTGCTGGGATTACAGGCGTGAGGCACTGTGCCTGGCCTCTCGATGTCATTGACATTGACTTCAGTTTATCTCTTTCTTTCCATTCTTTCTAATTAATTCTGTGACTCAAGTGGTTATAAAGTTGCCTTTCTATGCCTTTATGCAATTTATCATTCATTCATTCAGCTACTCTAACTTTTCTATAAGCCGTTTTTATATTTTGATGCTGTTCTGGGCACTGGAGATATATAAGTGAGTAAGACATTAGCTTGCCCTCAAGGTGCTTATGCTCCTGTATGATGAGAAATAAGCAGTTACGTTTTGGGGTAGCATAGCTTATCTAGAGGGAACTAAAGGTTACTAAGGCTGCACGTGAAAGGGGAACTTAACCTATACTTGAAGGCCAAGGAGCACGTCTCAGGGGAGTCGTTTTTAATCAGCAACATCGAAGTTGAGTAAAGTTGGCCCAGTGACAGGCAGTGCTAGGGCCAGGAAGAGGTAACAGCTATGCAGAGACTTGGGGATGAGTAACCCTATGACTTCAAGGAATTCCCAACAGCTCTGAGTGGCTGGAGCAGGGTTTGGAGCAGTGGCTAGCACTGAAGCCACAGAGCCCAGCAGGGGTCACATCATGGAAACCCTAAAAATTTGCCTGTGATGACCTGGTTAGATCTGGCTGCACTATAGAGAAAGAATTTAAAGGGAGGACAGACTGCAGCAAGACTAGTTAGGAAGATGTTGTCCTGATCCACGAGTGAGATGGTGATGATCACAACTAGGTAGGGGAAGGAGGGATGCAGAAATGTAGATGGATTTAAGCAACATTTAAGAATTGCCAGAATTTTGTGATTGGTTGTGGAAGATGAGAATAGAAGAGATTGTAAGGATCATGCTCAGGTTTTTCCTTTGAGGTTTTTGTTGTGGTTATCTGTTACTGAGTAACAAACCACGTCAAAACAAGATTGAACGCAGTAACAGTTTATTTTTCTCATGGATCTGGGGGTTGACTGTGTTCAGCTAGGCAGTTCTTATTCCAGATCCCTCATGAAGTTATGAACAATTGGTGGCTGGGGTCATCTCAAGACTTCGTCATACACTTGTCTGGTATCTGGGCTAGGAACATTGCAACAGTTGGGCACTGGACAAAGTGTGGCCTCCTGAGGCGTCTCTGTTCATGTGTTCTTATGTGACGGCCTCAGGATAGCTGGATTTATATTGAAGTTGAAGACTTGCAGAACGAATGTACCAGGAGAAACTGGCAGAAACTGCTTGTTCTTTTCTACTCTGTCCTCGCACTGATGCAGCATTACTTCTACTGTGTTCTGTTTAAGACAGTCACAAAGCATGCTCGGGCTCAAGGGCAGGAGGCAGACATCTCTTGGTGAAAGGAAAGTTGAAGGATTTATGGGCATGTTTTAGAACCATCACAGGCATTGAGGTGGCTAATGGGGTCATGCACTATAATAGGTAGGTAACACTTGCAGGGATAGTGAGGGGTGGGGAATGAGGAGTTTGATTTCAGAGTGACTGAGTTTGAGCTGCTTGTGCAGAATCCAAGAAGTTGAAATTTCAAGTAGGTAGATGGAAACTCAGGGGTGAGGTTGGAGATGTAGTTAAAAATAATACATTTATTGTTACTTGCTATGTGCTATACTATATTATTAATATCATTATGTGGGAGGCACAGTGCTAAGTATTTTTCATGCATTATTCATTTACTATTATAATTTTAGAGATTAGAAAACCGAGGCTTAGAGAAATTGAGTGTCATGCCCAAGACATGATGGAGCGAGAATTTGAACCAAGGTCTGAGCACACATTCTTAAGCACTTAGATGGCAACTGAAGCCATGGCCATGCATGAGGGTTAGATTGTGCCAGGTGGGAAGGGAAGAACCCTGAGGAAGCTCAGTGCTTCAGTCATTGCTGGCACATCGTAGGCATGCAGTTTTGTGGGATCAGTAAAAGAACAGGAGCCTAAAAATGAGCCTGGAAGACACCCAAGAGGTTGAAAGAAAACCTGGAGAGTGTGGTGTCAAGCAGGCTGAGGACAGTGACTATCTCCAGAAAGAGGAAGTGGCCTATTTTGTTAAACATTGCCCAGAGATCATGGAAGATAATGAACAGTGACCACTGGATTCACATTAGTGGTGACCTTGGCCAGGGCACCGTCAGAGACTTTTGGAGGTGCCAGTTAGTCGAGGAGTGGAAAGTAAGGAAATTCTGCTGCAATTAAATCTTGCAAGACATTTCACCATGAAGGAGAAGAAAAGAGACTGGAACTGAAAGTCAGATTGAGGGGGCTTTTCCTTCTTAAATGGGACTAACAATGGCTTAATGCTGATGAAGTAGAATGTGAGGTCATTTTGCTTCCTGTAACTGAAATATGGTGGGGTAGGGGTTTGAGCTGAGTAGGCTGAAGAAACTGCAGTGAAGAATGAGGGTGAGGATGACCAGGGATGCAGAAGGGTTGGTTGCTGTGCGGTGTTGAAGTCGCAGACCATGACTTAACAATGACACATATTTATTTGGTTGTGTCATTTTTTTTTTTCTTGCCTTTGGAGGTGCAGTTTCAAGAAGGTGGGCAGTTAGATTGATAAAGGTTAGAGTTTTTCCTAGGTGAATAGTTGGGTAGACAGTGGGGCAAAGGAATTTAGGACGCTGACAAGAAAATATGTGAAGTGATAGACCATGACATCTGAGTTCATGGAAAGGAAGGAAGGGCTAATAGAAGGTAGAAGATGCAAAGGACTGGTGGTCTTGATGAGGCTGAGCAATAGGTGTTGTAGAGAGTCACTGGTCAGAAAACTGAAGGGAGAGAAAGTTCAAAGTATTCAGACGATAGGGCATGTGAATTTAAGACTGCAGAGGTAGGATCTCTGAGGGGAGGCTACAGTGTGTGGCTGTGGCCAGCACAGGGTGTAAGAGATGGGGAAGTCAGGAGGCAGAAGAAAAAGTATAGCCAAGGTGTTGGATGGGTCATTCTCATGCATGGTGAAGTCACCAGGACCATGGCAGGGCTGGGTTGAAGTGAAAGACTGAACCAGATATCAGAGATCCTCAGTGATGGAGGCAAGGTTGGCCGACATCATTAACAAGGACACTGGATAGAGCATCTTGTCCTGAGTTGTGAAAGGATAGAGTAGCCTAACCTGAGAGTGGAGGAGGGAGTGGCTTAGGGTGGTCTTGAGGGATTGAGTTAGGCCACAAGTTCTTAGAGGGTACATTTAACAAAGCTTTTGCAGATGTAGAGGAGTTTCATGGTTTAGTGCTGCAGGCTTTGGACTGAACTGCCTGGCTTCACTGACTACTGTGTTACTTGACTTCTCAGTGTCTCACTTTTCTCATCCGTAGTGGGGACAGTAAGAGGAACTGCTTGGATTTGTTGTGAGGATTAATTGAAATAATACATGTACTCTTAGAATAGTGCCTGATACTTCTTTCTCTGCCACCCCCTTTTGCTACTCATAATAGCAAGAAAACCTTAACAGAGTTACATCGGTAGTACTTTCTAAGGGCTTTACTTGTTTAATCCTTGCAACAACTCTGTGAGGTGGACATCACTCTATTTTTCCTATGTCAAAACTGAGATGCAGAAAGGATAAGAAACTCATTTAAGGAAATACAGCTTGTAAGTGGCAGAGCTGGGATCTGAACCCAAGAAATCCGGCTCCAGAGCCCTCCTTAATTAGTACTGCATAGTTACACACCACCACTGGGCATTCTACGGGAAGGCGAGGGCAGGTGGGGGCTAGAGTGACAATGGCTTGTTAGGGAGGAGGCACAGAGCAGCATATGGTAGGATGACCTTAATATGAAAGGTGTTTTACCAAAAGAATTTCATCTAGCAGTTCCCTGGTTAGGGGTTGGAAGAAGGTGAGGCCCAGGTTAGTTGTGCTGTGCAGCGTCTCCTCATTCAGATAAATAAACCCATAGCTCAATTTGCTGGATTCTTAAGACTCAGCCTGTTCTTTTCTGCTAAGAGGTTGCACTTCCAGGGGAGTTCTGGTCCAGATGAGTGGGCAGACTGGACCCTCTCAAGGGACTCTGTTGCTGTCTGGATCTGTCACAGGGATGGATCTCCTTGGAGAGCTCCCTGGATTTAAGTCTCTGCTGGCATCAGGCTCCCAGGGCAGAGAATTAGGGGTTTGAATTGCTAAGTCCAGGAGCTGATAAAGATGGCGCAGGCTGAGACCTTTCAACTAAAGTGAAAGCTGGTCGCAGGCAGTGTGTTGGAGCCAGGAGTTTGTTTTGTTGTGGGCAGCCTGCTGTTTTGGGCTGTTTCGTTAGGGCAGCCTATGAAGTTAGCCTTCACATGTTAATATCTGGAGTAATTATATAGTAACCTGGATGCAGTATTAATAAAGCTGAGATGGCCTACATGATCTTGACTTCTATCTAATTACAAATGATCAGGGAACATAGTAGTGAAGAAAAAACAATTTGTAGTTGAAGAGTTCACCTTTTCCTTCCTACTCTTACTTAAATCTCATCTTCCAGTCTTTCGCTACCCAAACTGACTGGAAGCGCCTTCTGAAGCTGCTCCTGGGGCTGCTTTAGACAGTTGTGCCTATTACACACTGCACAGAGGTAGGTGCCTGGCCAAGAGGGCGAGCGGGTCTGAAAACCAGCCCCTGCTCAGCTTGCCGAGGTCCCCATTGTGAATTGGCACAGAGGTGCCTAATGGGCTAGCCATGACCCTGCCTCAGCCCTTTGCTTTCTGTTTATAGGACAAAACACATTGTTTCGAAGTGCAGGGCTGGGTCCGGGCCTCTTAGTATCCCCAGAGCCTGGCACAGGTACATGTGGTTGGACTAGGAGGTTGCACACAGTAGTGGTTAAGGCACTGACTTTGGAGTTAGACTGCCGGCATTTGCATTCTAGCTCTGTCACTTACCTGCTGTGCAGCCTCTGTGCCTCAGTTTCCTCATATACAAAATGGGCATAATAATAGTACCTTCCTCCCAGGGTTAATATATTAAATATATATAAGGTATTTAAAAGAGAATCTAGTACTGTAAGTACTATAAAAGTATTTATTATTATTGAATTGAGACTTTGTATATAAAACAAGAACCTGTGGTATTATTGTACCAAAAGTTTCCACTCCATTTCTATTTACTTTTCTAATACCAACCTTTCAAAAATCTTCCTACCTCTACCTAATAAACATACTACGGAGTAACTGGGTTAAAGATATTGCAGCTGCTCGTTGGTGCTTTAAGTGGCAGCTATTTTTGATTTATGGGGGTGAAAGGTCCTGGCATGGCATATGGCGGCCCACATCTCTCCTCAGGCCGGTTCTGCTTACAGCTGTTTTGTGAGTTTGGCTAAATAAGCTGACTCACTTTAAACTGAATAGGCAAGTTTTCTGAGGTCCTGCTCTTGAATTATATATATTTTTTGAACTCTCAGCTCCTCTTCTTTTGGAATCAAACAGTTTGAAATTCTGGTTTCTGCTTTTGAGAACTTTTCCCCCTAGCATGTGATTTATTGGGCAGCTCTGTTATCCCTTCTCCCTTTATGAATGTTTCCTGAGAGGCAGGGTGCTGTAGAGGAGGGAGCACTGGGCTGATTTATTGGGTAATGTTGCTTTTCTTGGTCGTTTTGAATGTTTCCTTAATGTGGCTGGTTCTTTTTTCAAGTCACTGTGCTAGATGTAGAAAACCTCTTGTGATTATTGGATTTCTCTCTGTTTCATTTTATATTTATATAGAAATATATATTCTATAATATTGACCAATAGTATTTTCTTAGTATAACCTAATTTTGCCCTTGCTTTGTGGGGGTTTCAAGATGCGTATTTTAAAGATTGCATCATTTAGAGCAGCGGTCCCCAACCTTTTTGGTGCAAGGGACTGTTTTCATGGAAGACAATTTTTCTGTGGATGGGGGGGAGTGGAGGGATGGTTTTGGGTTGATTCAAGTGCATTACATTTATTGTGTACTTTATTTCCATTATTATTACATTGTAATATGTAATGAAATAATTAAGCAACTCACCATAGGTTGGGGACCCCTGATTTAGAGGATCATTTGATTGCTCCTGGTTTTCTTTGCATTTCCTGATTTTCTTTCTTTCTTTTTTTTTTTTTTTTCAGGGCTCCTACTGCCTTGTCCTTGGGCTGTGTGTGCATAGGATTACTTTTTAAACCTGAAGTGCAGCTCCCTTTATCATTTCTGTGGATGCAGGCTGCAAATTTTTCTGCAGCCTAAGTGTGTATAAGAAATAGATTCCTGTGCTAGTGTTGTCTTTATTTGGAGAGAATACCTAATTATATTGGTCATTTTTGTAAATACTCATAGGTGAATATTTTCCATTTCTTGTCTTTTGAGCAATTACTGTTTTATGATAAATAATTACATGAGCATAATATTCACTTTGAGTAGTTTTGTAAAATAGATTTAGTAAAAATTTTCTCATTTGATTCCATGTTGTGAATAGATCTTCAGTTGCTGATTCTAAAACTCTTTACATCAGATTCTTTGTAACATAAATGAACACAAGTAACATGAAACAAGTTGCTTTAAAAGTCAAAATTATGAAGAGCTATGCAAGATGTGATGTATATTTTAATTCTTCATACAAAAGTCTTGAATAAACCAGGGTGAAGTGTATGATTATGAAAAAATGGAGATGAATCAGGATTTATAACAAGTTCATTGATGATTTCTTTCCTTGTATGCCTTTTTTTTTTAATTTCAAAATATTAAGGGGGTACAAATGTTTTTGTTACATGGCTTGAGTCAGGGCTATAAATGTGCCCATTACCCAAATAGTGTCCATTGTACTTGTTAGGTGGGTTTTTGCCCCCTTATCTTTTCCCCTCCCCCCAATTGATTTCCAATGACTTTTACTTCCCTCTGTGCACTTGTGTGCCCATCAGTTAGCTCCAATTTTTTAGAGAGTACATCTGGTGTTTGTTTTTACATTCTTGAGACACTTTGCTTAGGATAATGGTCTCCAGTTCCTTCCAAATTGCTGCAAAAGGCATTAATTCATCCTTTTTTTGTGGCTGAGTAGTACTTCATGGTATACATATACCAGATTTTGTTAATCCACTCATGACTTGATGGGCACTTGGGTTGATTCCAGAACATTGCAATTGTGAATTATGCTGCAATAAACATTCAAATAAAGGTGTTTTTTTTTGATAAAATGACTTCTTTTCCTTTGGGTAGATACTCGGTAGTGGGATTGCTGGCTTGGATGGTAGGTCTACTTTTAGTTCTTCGAGAAATCTCCATACTGTTTTCCATAAGGGTTGTACTAATTTGCAGTCCCACCAACAGTGTGTAAGTGTTCCTTTCTCTCTGCATCCACACCAGCATCTATTGTTTTTGGACTTTTTAATAAAAGCCATTCTAACAGCAATAAGGTGATACCTCATTGTGGTTTTAATTTTCATTTCCCTGATAATTAGTGATGTTGAGCATTTTTTCGTATATTGGCCATTTGTCATCTTCTTTTGAAAAATTTCTGTTCGTGCCTTTTGCTCACTTTTTTAATGGGGTTGTTTGTTTTCTTGCTAATTTGTTTGAGTTCTTTGTAGATTCTGGATATTAGCCCTTTATCATCGGGTGTGTGGATTACAAATATTTTCTCCCATGTAGGTTGTCTGTTTGCTCTGTTGATTATTTTCCTCATTTGTCTCAAAGCAGTTCTTTTCGAGTACTTCCCCAAATTCAGAGGGCACAAAGTTTATCTCTCAGGCAAAAATTATTTTTCCTAATTGCATTATATTATTGCACTGGGTAGTATTAAAACAACAACAGCAGCAGCAATAACAAATTATTGTGCTTCAAAGAATGAATGTGGGTAACATTTTCCTGAGTGTTCAAAATTAACAAGGACTTATGTTTTAGTAAATGACATTTTAATCAGTGTTTATTTGCCTGAAATGAAACACTTTAGATCCTCAATTTTAATTCTGGTATATAGCCTTGTGTTAAAATAGCTTGCTGCAGCAAGAAAAGGACCTGCTGGTTTTAAATTTTTAAAAAATTTTTAATTACTATGGATACATAATAGTTGTATATACTTATGGGATACATATGTTTTGATATAGGCATACAATGTGTGATAATCAAATCAGTATAATTGGGGTATCCATCACCTCAAGCATTTATCATTTCATTTCTTTGGATGCAGGCTGCCCAGCCTCTGGTAACCACCATTCTACTCTCTGACTCCATGAGATCAGTTGTTTTAATTTTTAGCTCTAACTAACATATGACTGAGAATATGTGAAACTTGTCTTTTAGTGCTTGGCTTATTATCACTTACCATAACTTCTCCAGTTCCATCCTTGCTGTTGCAAATGACAGGATTTCATTCTTTTTTATGGCTGAATAATATTCCACTATGTACATGTACCACATTTTCTTCATTTGTTGATGGACACTTAGATTGATTCCAAGTTTTGGCTGTTGTGATTAGTGATGCAATAAATATGGGCATGCACATATCTTTGCAGTATACTGATTGCCTTTCTTTTGCATATATATCTAGCAGTGGGATTGCTGGGTAATATGATTGTTCTATTTTTAGTTTTTTGAGGAGCCTCCATATTGTTCTTCATAGTGGCTGTGCTAATTTACAATCCCATGAACAATGTATGAGGGTTCCCCTTTGTCCATATTCTCACCAGCATTCATTGTTGCCTGTCTTTTCAGTAAAAGCCATTTTAACTGGAGTGAGAAGATATTTCATTGTAGTTTTGATTTGCATTTCTCTGACTAATGGTATTCAGCATTTTTTCATAGACCTGTTGGCCATTTGTATGTTTTCTTTTGAGAAACATCTATTCAGATCTTTTGCCCATTTTTGATTGGATTATTTGGCTTTTTTCCTATGGAATTGTTTGGGCTCCTTATATAATAATCTAGTTATTAGTCCTCTGTCAGATGGGCAGTTTACAAGGGTTTTCTCTCATTCTGTGGGTTGTCCCTTCACTTTGTTTCCTTTGCTGTGCAGAAGCTTTTTAGCTTGATGTAATCCCATTTGTCCATTTTTGCTTTGGTTACTTGTGCTTTGGAGGTATTACTCAAGAAATCTTTGCCCAGACTAATGTCATAGAGCATTTCCCCAATGTTTTCTTTTAGAATAAGATCAATAGTTTCATACTTTCAGGTCTGAGATTTAAGTCTTTAACCCATTTTGATTTGACCTTTTTGTATATGGTGAGAGATGAGGGTCTAGTTTCTTTTTTCTGCATATGGATATTCAGTTTTCCAAGCACTTAGGTTTTAAAATATTCCATGAAGGAGGAATGTCAGAATAGTATTGAGAGAAGAAAAGCCCTACCCTTCTTTCTTCCCAACCTCTTTTTCTTCCTTTCTGACTTTTCTTACTCAACAATACTTATTGAGAGCTTATTGTTCGCCAGGTATATGGGCATCCTAAATAATACAGGGATGACTCATTTGGTTACCGAGACTATAGCTTGTGACATTGAATATAATATACTTCTTTGCTTATGGTAAAGCCTCAGATGATGGGCAAGAACAGGATGGACAACTTCTTATGAGAAAGATCAGCTAGTAAATATTTTAGGCTTTGAGAATAATATAGTCTTTGTCTCAACCACTCAATTCTGTGATGGTAGTTTGAAAGCAGCCATAGGTAATAGGTAAACAGATGGGCGTGGCTGTGTTCCAACAAAACTTTATTGGCAATTAAAATGGAGTAAAGACATGATATGTAAATTATACTTCAATAAAGACAAAAAAAAGAAAAAAAACTTTATTGGTAAAAACAGGAGTGGGCCAGATTTGTCCATAGATTGTAGTTTGCTAACCACTGGGCTAGTAGAGTAAGATTTACCTCTTCAAGTAAGAGAGGCAGTACTGCAGTGTCTTTCATTAATATTGGAGTTTTGGTTTCTGTACTGGGAGAGTACCTTTAAGGGAGGCAGTATGATCAGTGGCTTTAGGTATTAAGAAGGTTATGAAGTCTTTTGTGAATCTGCAGAAGGCATACTCCAATTAGAGGGTCAGAGTCATAGGAAGCCAGATATTGGTTAAGGGTAAAAAGCAACTCTCAAGTTCTGTTCATCTGCCTTGAGTAGGAAATGACAGAGTAGAAGCTGGCTCCCCACCTGTTAGGAACATTATAGAACGGGTTCATGCATTTGAGTAAAGGTTAAAGTTGATGCAAGGTTCCTTTCAGCTTTTTCCATACTTCTCAGTTGCTCTTAGTGTATCAAGCAATCCTTCTCTGCTTTACCGTGAGTTATTCAAAAAACATTGTGATGTAGGGG
This sequence comes from Lepilemur ruficaudatus, assembly GCA_963574885.1. Lineage (NCBI taxonomy): Eukaryota > Metazoa > Chordata > Mammalia > Primates > Lepilemuridae > Lepilemur > Lepilemur ruficaudatus. Next base: position 25,977 of record CAUYRT010030459.1, read on the forward strand.
AGTGTTTGGGAAAAACTCAAGCCATGTTTTTTCTCTGCGCCCACACCACAGCAGCCATTGACACAGAAGACTTCTGTGACCAAATGTAGGGGGATTTCTCCCTAACACCAAGCAAGCAATTCTGCAGCAGCAACCAGTTGGGTGTCCTCCAAATGAGTTCTGACACTATCTGCTCAGAGTGTCGGATCCCAGAGGTTGAGGGCTCAGTCCCCAAGATGGCCTCCTCCTTCCCACAAGTCCAGGCTTCTCTAACTTCTGACCAACTAGCTTCATGTTAGGGTTCCCATGACCCCCTCTTTGGATTCTGTTAATTTGCTAGAGTGATTCACAAAACTCAGGGAAACACATTTACTGGTTTATTACAAAGGGTATTATAAAGAATACTAATACACAGCCAGATGAAGAGATTCATAGGGGAGGTCTGGAAGGGTCCCTATTGCAGAAGCTTCTGTCCCCATGGAGTTGGGGTGCACCACCCTCCTGGCATGTGGATGAGTTCTTGTTCACCTTCTGTCAGCCTCCATGTGTTCAGCTCTCAGAAGCTCACTCCAACCCTGTCCTTTCGGAGTTTTTTGGAAAGTTCATTGGTTGTCTGTGTTTGAAGTGTGGATGGTGTGTTGAAATATGATGGTATAAAAAAGGTATAATCTAAACTCAGCAAGGTTCGTCTGTCCAGATTATTTTTGGCCTCCCTGTGCAGTATTCCTTTCTCCAGGGTATGAGTCAGGACCCTTTCTGGAATGAGGGTCTTATGACCCCAAATCAGATTAGAGTCCTGCCTTGGTCAGGTGAAAGGAGGACAGGAGAAGATCAGAGAGAGATTCTGTTCTTGAGGCCTGCTTCTGAAGCATAAATCACCCCAAAATTGTAACAAAAGACTGTAACAAGGATTATTGGAGTTATGAGTCAGGAACCGTGGATGAAAACCAATGCGTATGTATAATCATCATATCACAGGGAGGAATTCAAATGTTTCTATTCATTTAAGCATTGGATTTTTTTCCCCAACTAATTTTAAGCAGAAGTAAAAGAAATGATAATATGATTTTTTTATTGATTATTTATGATATTATATTGAGTTATGTGTTTATTATTATCAGTGAGGACAATGAAGAGGTTTGAGGAATATAAAACCTGAATTTAGACATATGGTTGAGTACTAAGTTTGTTTTCTGGTTCATTTGGGTCGGCATTTTAGTCTTTCTTTGTGGTGCGACATTAAAGAAGAACAAGAATGGGATTCCAATAGAATCATAGTTGCAAATGTTACAGTTTGGAGAGGAGCTCACTGTGCAGTTTTGAGTGTTTCTTCAGTCAGAAAGCAAAACACAGGTTTTCTTCTGAGGCTTGATTTCCCCTTCCTCCCCAAAAGTTACTCTAGCAGCACAAGGTAATGTGTGGGTGGTTTCCAGTGTGTTAACATTTCATATAAGTACATTTGAATATGTATTTTTCTTCATTTCAGTCTCTAATAAAAATTCAATTTTCATTTAGAAACATTTTTTGAATAATCTAACTGCCCCTTATGCAGCCCCATTTGCATGTGTCTGGAGCTAGTAACTCTTTATTTTTTATGTGAGAAAACAGCCCTAGAGCCACATTGCTCTAATTGTGAGGGCTGAGTGAGATGAGAGTGTAGAAACACTCAGCACATAGTAGAACCTTAATACATGTCATTTTCCCCTTCTCCTGTGACTTGCAAGATAATCAAGGCCATCCTTTTAAATTGAATTGTGTATGGTTCCACTAGTTTTCAGTAAGTATGGTTGCTGGATATTGTTCACCATCTTAACAATGCTCCAATGGGAACTCTGTCCTCAGAAATGTAAACTACTTACCTGAAAGGAGTGGCCTTATGAGGGGTTACAGCTCACCCTTGTCTGATTCCATTTTCTGGCCTGAGAGTGAAGAGAGGAGTTTGGGGAGGTCCGCCCTCCTGATAACAGGTGAAGGGCAGGAGTTTAAGAGGCTTGCTTTTCTACCCATCAGAAACATGGGCAATGAGTATTGCCTTTAGTTATTAGATTTTTATATCAGCCTTTCCATATCTGTCTGTCCTCTTTACTACTTAGCAGTAAAACCCACGTGACGAGAAGGGCCAGCGTGCACACCTTTGGAGAAGCAAGGACGGGGACAACAGGAAGGGAGGGAGGGCGGGCTTGTGCCACTTGGCAGCCATGCTTTAGGGGTAGGAGTAAAGAGTAAATCTGCAAGACTTAGGAAGAAGTGGTTTCCCTTGAAAAAGAAAAGGGAAATAGGCTAAGTCCTTGGGGACAAAATTAGGTAGATCCTACAACCTGAGTTGTGCACAGGGAGTCCTGGGACTTATGGAAAACCCCAAGTAGTTCCCTGACCATGTTGATTGGGTTTATTTGTCTTCAGCAAGTGTAAGACAGTAGTATGGCATATGAGTTTCAGAGCTTGGGAGTGTCAGATGCTGAAGAGTGGCCCAAAGAAATTGGCCCTGAAGCCAGGCCCCAGATGGGAGCCTGATATCCAGTTCTGTTGAGATTGCTCTTAAACTATTAAATAGCTCTAAGCAGGAGGTGACAGGGCCTGATTATGTGTTGAAAACTTGTTCTGGCTAATGAGTGGGGAATGGATTATAGGGATAAGAAGGGAACCATGGAGACATGTTGGGGAGACTAGCCCATGTGAGTGGCTTGGTTTAGGATTTACTAATGAGAAAATGTCTTCTCTGTTAACCACCTGATGCTTACATATTTGATTCAATAAGATGTTAGTAGTTTTAGTATTATTACAGTCAGCCCTCTGTATCCATAGGTTCCACATCCATGGACTCAACCAACCATAGATTGGAAATATTCAAACAAAAGCAACAAAAAATGACCATACAACAATAAAAAATACTACAAATTAAAAAACAATACAGTATAATAGCTATTTACATTGTATTAGGTATTATAAGTAATCTAGGATAATTTAAAGTATAGTAGAGAATATGCATTGGTTTTATGCAAATACTTTACCATTTTATATTAGGGACTTGAGCAACCATAAATCTTCCACAGAAGGTCCTGGAAAAAATCCCCCACGGTTACCGAGGTACGACTGTACTCCTTTCACATCTGAGGACCAATTATTGAAGTTCAGGGTGGGTAAGTTTTCTAAGGTCCCTTCCTGAATGGTTTGAAGCCAGGTCTGTCTAACCTCAAAGCTCACCTTTTTTCTTTCTGCCCAATCAGAAAAACAAAAGGAAATGCCCAGATTGTCTAATTAATAAGCAAATAGAAAGTTTTTTGACCCTATAAACGGTTGTTGGATCATGCTGTCCTGTAATCAATGCTGTTTTTTGATGGTATAATAATTTTTATAAGTTAATATGGAAGTACTGATTTAGTAAAGTGCTTGGCCATTTGAACATTTTGAGGACTTTATAGATTTGACAATATAGGAATCATGCTCAAGAAATAGCTTAAAACAATAAATTCAAGGAAAGAATTCATAAATGAGAATTTCTAAGATTTTAGCAGAAGAGTGATGCTACAAACTTAGGTTAATTTAATTATATCAAAAAGGAATGGGAGGGAGGGAATGGAGGATGAATCCGTATCCTGGAGAATTAAGTAATTATAATTTTTTTTATGGTTTTAAGTGATGTTGCTACTAAGTGTCTAATGGACAATGCATGGGAAAGTAGATGCCTGTCACTATAAAATTATAAAATATTAATATTAAATATTAAAATGTTGAGTGATAATTGATAAAATTTTATATAATGTAGACTAAAACCACTTCAGTTTAAACCTAGTACATTGCCCATCTGGACAATATTGTGAGGTCTGGCTAGAAATGAATGTTGGTTTTTTTTTGTTTTTTTTTTTTTGCCTTGGGTGTTGGGTCTGTTGAGGCAGAGTGCTGGAAGCTAAGTACTCTGGCTTTGGAACATTTCCTCCCTCGGAGAATGTCAGAGTTGCTGTCCTGGTTTACAGTATTTGCGGTGAGAAGTCACAGGAGTTAGTCCTGGTAATGTAGATGACAGCAGAGTATGAAAAAAGGCCTGAATCTAAGGTGTCTGTAGAAGCTGATGGCAGAGTGTATCCCCTGGGGCTTCCCAATGTCTGGGGCCCTTTGGTGCAAATGCTTAGAGGAATTTGTGTGCCTGGAACATAGTAGACACTCAATTAAAAAAGAAAACCACAAATCTGGAGCTTACTCTATTTCCTAATTATAACTTATTAAATTCTCATAGTACCCTATGAAATAGGTACGACTATAATCCTCATTTTATAAGTGACAAATTAATATGTAAAGGGGTTAAGCAACTTGCCCAGGGTCTCACAAACAGTAACTTGTATGGCTAGGATTTGATTTGAGACAGTCTGACACCCAAGTCTGTGCTCTTAATGCCTCCCTGGCTGCTTCTCAATAAATATTTGTGGACTATTAAATGTCTAATACTGTGACTTTTCATGGTAGAATACTGTGTTTGCCTATGATAGGAATTTTGGAAGCAGAGCTGTTGAAAACTTTTCTGTCATCCCTTTTTTATTATCTATAATGTTATTAGAATGACCACATCTGCTCTCAAAAATCATAGTGCCCCCGTCTACCCTCCCCCACACATCCTATTTTTTTTTCATAGAACTTGTCCCCATGTAAGATGATTTGTTTTTGTGTGCCACCCCCCACTGAGTGTAGGCTCCATGAGAGCAGGGACTTTGTTCACTGTTTAGTGCCCAGCACATAGGACACTGCCGGACATGAAGTACGTGCTCAATACAAATATGTGTGTATTTAGTTAATGAGAGAGTTAATGCCAAGTTCATTGGTGCCTCCAAATTGGTCATCTAAAATCCTTGAGCCTTTCAAAAGAATTGCTGCTCCATCCTACACTTGCCACACTGAGGCAGCAGTGGTCTAATTGCAGCGGTCCCTAACCTTTTTGGCACCAGGGACCGGTTTCATGGAAGACAAGTTTTCCATGAATGTGGGATGGGAGGTAGGGTGGGTCAGCGGAGCTCTGTGGCCCAGTCTCTAACAGGCCAAGGACTCGTACTGGTCCACGGCCTGGGAGTTGGGGACCACAGGCCTAGCAAGTTACAATAGTGGGGCTGAGCTCTTCTAGTTGTCACGATGTATGGAAAATTCATCGTGAGAAAGGCCTCTTACCAAGTTAAAAAATATGCTGCAGGCCTCCCAGAATCTGTGTGCTCTTGAAAATCTTTTCACTCTTTACAAATGGGAATTTGGCAGGTTTCTGCCCTGCATAGGGAGTTGGTGTCTATATTAAGTTTTCATTGCCCATCTACCACATCCTAGGTACTTGTGTTGATGGGGAGAAGCCTTATATGTCTCGATAGGTTAGAGGGCCACAGGGACTTGTCCAAAGTGTCATTTGTGGTAAGTGACACTGTATATCAGCATGGATTTTTTTTAAATTGGCCTTTGGTAGTCAGAATATTTGTTGAATCATAAAACCTATAAATCTTCTTTACTCAGTTTGCTTGGCTTTGTTTGCATGTACTTGTTCTTAATGATTAAGAGCGTGGCCCTCGAGTCCAAAAGACTTGGGTTCAAATTATGGTTCTGTCATATACTAGCTAGTATCTGTTTCCTCATCTCTAAATTTGGGATAATAATACTACTGTAAAGTAGAATATATAACACTTCCATTTAACTGGCTTAAGTTAAATGCTGTTGTTTCATTTAATTATTTCAACCACTGTATTAGTTAGGACTGGAATTGGTTGGAGAATAATGGCTTTGATAGTTTTATTTTTTTCTCAAATAAGTCCAGAAGTTCTTAGGGCCCCAAAATGCTTCTGCCCACTGTGTGTAGACTTTAAACTCATCCAAAATTGATGCCAGAGTTCCTGCTATCACTTCTGCATTCCAGATAGCCTGATGGAGAAAGGGTTAGAAGAAGAAGAGTGTATTTCCCTCGTGGAAGACTACTAAGACTTTCTGATTTTATTTCATTGACCAGAATTTGGTCATATTGCCATACCTAGGTCAAAGGAAACTGAGGCAAATAATTTTTTCATTTAGAAACAAACTTCTCTGTAACTACACTCAGCCATTCTTCACACACCTGTGTGAAGAAGGCCCTCTCTGGGCCTAATTCTCTTGGGTTTTTTAGCAGGGTGGCTATTCTTTGTATTAATATATCTTTTCTTTTCCATATAGTTTCTTTTTACTCATACTTCTGGCTTCCTCGTAAATTTAGGTTGCTGTGATTCTTCATGGTCATGAAGTTATTTAATAGCTTTTCTGTTTGTATTCTCTCAGCATCACTTTGCATTGCTAACTGCCTCATTTTTTCAGTATTTTTCAACACAAATTTTGAAGAGAGAGAATATGATTAGACTAGCTTAGCTCTTTCTGCTAGGGCACGCCAGGGTTGTTGCCCAGCATAAGGTAGACTGCCTGGTGGTTGAGTCAGCTGTAGCACCTTGTTTATGGCTCTTGGCGTCTGCAAGGGTGCAGGGGCAAAACAGACTCTATAATGTGACCATGCTTACTGCTTGACAAATGGAAATTCCTTTGGCAGGGAGTTAGAGATAATTTTTAAAATGAGGATGCTTTGTATATTTATATGAATGTATTTTAGGTATTTAATAGTATGTAAATACTTAATAGTTGTCAATAACTGATCTCAAGTTGAGAAGTGATTATTTGCAGACTAGGATAGTGTTCAAGGCAAGCACCAGCAGCCCTCAGATGCTTGCACATTGTGGGATGTTTCTTGCTTTCACTCACACTATTTTTCTGGAATTCCCTTTTTTAGTTCTGTACCACCTCATACCCGGTGAACTCCTAATCTTTTAAGACTCAATTCAGGAGGTGCCTCTCTAGAAATAGTCTTTCCTGACGCTCTTATAATACTGGGTTCAGTGCCCCTATTCTGTATCCCTAAAACCCTTATTTTGTTTATCTCTTGTGTGCAGAACACATTTATATTGCACTTGTCTGGCTCAAGTATGTTAAATTACCACTCTCTCCTGAGCTAGATCACTGATACTAGGGTTTATCTATGTCTGCTTATTGTTTATCTAGCAGTGCCTGCTACATTAAAGGTGCTCTGCGATTGTTTTTTTTTTCTCTCTTTAGATTGAATTTTTTAATCCCCAGTGCCTAATAAAAAGTGAAGGAATAAATTCTCCAAAATATTAATAAATGATATTCATTATTTTACTCTGGGAAATTAGAAGGGTATTTCTTTTTGTCTGTCCATACTTTTAAATCGGAATTTTCAGAAAGACAATTGTTCTTCCCTTCAGCATTTGAGTCAAAATCTCCTTTTGTTTGCATATTACATGTGATTTTTAGTGATGCTTTGTAGAAGATTGGTGACAATTTTGCTGGAATGAAACCTATAAATTCTGATACGATGATTTATGCTTTCATTGGGTTATTTTTGCTACATGACTTCTCAAATATCTCAGGTTATTTCTGTTATTTGGCTTTTCACATCTTTGTGATTGAATTTCACACAGATAATGTGCTAGTTTTTTTTTTTTTTTAAACAGTTGAGGGCAATGATTCCTTTTTGAATTACTGATTGAACCTTTACATATCCCATCCATGGACAATTTTAGATTGCTAGGGAAGTATAGAGGCTCTTGGGATGCTGGTGGCACTGTTACAACTAAAAACATTTTTGAACATGAGAGTCCAATTTTATTAGCTTTGCCCCCCATGCAAATGTTTCTTTTCAGGTTATTACCATCCCTTTTCCTAGTTTGAAGAAGCTATAAAATAGATGTTGAGGAGCAAAATCCACATTTTGTAAATAAAACCTCATTTTATTTTGTAATGAGTTTTTGTAAAAAGTTTCTTTTTTCCCATTTGGGGAAAGTTACTTTCAGGCATACTAAGGAGTCGCTAAATAATGCACTGTTAATGTTTTCAGTGACAACACTAACAGAAGGAGATGCCAGTTCTGAAGGAGGTGGCATTCCCAAGCATTTATTTCCAGTCTGGGGGAGTGACTAAAGCGAAATGACAGATGCGACCTTTATGCAGAGAGGGTTCCACCCACGCAGCATTTTGGAGCTCCCATATACCTTGGAATGGGTCTTTGCCTTCCACGTCCCCCAAATCCTGCATCTTTGCCTCCAGCTCATTTGTTCAGGGGTTCTGTTGAGAGAAAATACTGGATTTTAGTTAACTTGATTTGAAAATAGACAATCCTAAACTAGGGTCTCATTTCAAAGGGGTTTTACTGCTCTCCTATCCCCTGTCCTGTTTCACCAGTTTACTATATTACTCCCAAGACTCTGAAGAGTTGGTTTGGCTACATTAACTTTATTTTCATCACAAGCAAAATTATAGAGCAGCAAATAAGGAAATATGACTGTCATCTTTCTTTATATCAGAATGAGGGATCATATAGGACATCAAAATCCGAGCTGTAAGCTGTCAATTATATTAAATACTAAAAAAGCTCTCTTTACAAAAGGAAAATTGTTTTTTCTCCCTCTGGAACTGAAATTACACTTTGAAATCAATTTTTTTGGACTGTATAGTAAATAAATTTATTTTCTGCCATCTTGTTGAAGATTTTTTTTCTCCTTTATTTGCATGCTTACCTTTGAAATTTCTTAGGGAAAACAACAGTAAACTGTAAGTAATCACCATTAATTTCAAATTGAGTGTTCTTTTTCTTTTTTCTGTCTTACCCCTTTTTCTTTTCTGTACAGCTATCTTAACAGATTTTAACCAAGCTGTGATTTGCTTTTGACACATTTTTTCTGTGCTCTCATCACATGAGGCAGCAAAGAAGATGAGTTTGTTTTTGAAATAATATTCTTCTTCCTAAGGCAAGTGTAGATGTAGTTTTGTGAATGCCGATTTAAAGGCTACTGGGTCAGAGTTTAATAGGGAAGAGATTCATTCTTTTATTGGGAATAATTAGCTACTTATCTTTCATTTCAAGCTACACCTTATGTCCCAGGGGTTTACGGTTAAAATAGGTTCTTACAAATAAAGCTATACAGGAAATAATATTAAGTAACTATTTTAAATTACCGGTTTGTATATCATGATCAAAGGTATTTTGGTTATGCTTTTAAATATCACTTTATATCTGACTCCCACTAATTAGAGGGATGAGGCCATCCTTGAACATTATTGTTAGAATGAGTTTGGAGTTTGGGCGATAGACATGCCACTTGGTCTGAGGTCGGATGTTCCAAGGATAAGGCAGTATTTGTAAGGATTAGAGGTTAGAGAGAAAGAATGAGGTAAGAAGGCTAGTTAGGAAACAAAGTTACACAAAATAAGTTGAGGGTTTTAAGGGTAATAATTTTGGCATCTCAATAACAATACTTGTACATTTGGGAATGTGAGAAAGAAGGAGTAGAAAGTAGGTTTTTAGTAACTAAAGAATAAATTTCTCCCTTTTTAAAAGGTAAAGCTCTTAAAAAGAGTTATTTTCTCATGACAAACACTAGAGTCCTTTCTTATGGCACTGCAGATAATTGATTTTTAGAAACAAATATTGCTTTGTACCAGTTAGGCTGAGAGAGACACACAGCAGTCGTTATAATAGTTGGAGGTTTATTTCCATTTCATGCAGAGTCAAGAAGAGAAGAGAATGGCAGCTCTATTTTCATCCACATCTCTGGGGCCACTCAGCTGTGTGTTCTACCTCACCTGTCCACCATTCTCATTGTGCCCTCACAATCCAAGATTCTCACTGAAACTACATTAAATCTCAGGGGTAGACTAGAAAGGAAGTAGGAAAGGCAGAAGAGCAAAAGGGGGACCTTCCTAGAATCCTTTCCCTTTAAGCATCTTTGATTTACATCTCATTTCAGAGAACTTAGTTACAGGACAACGCCTAGCTTCCAGGAAGGCTGGGAAATAGTCTTTTATTCCAGGTGGCATAAAATAAGATAGTTATGTTTTACTTGGGGAAAATAACTTTTCCAGCTTACTCAGAGAATTGTTAAATAATTCACTGGGATGTTACAAAGGTACATGAAAATAATTTCTGATGGAGGGTGGGAAGAATGATGTTGGGCAAGGTGAAGAACATTCTCAGTCATCAGCTCTGAGGATGCCAGTGGCATTGCCCTGGGGTGTTTTCAGTGGTGTGTTTCACTCAAAATAAACCCAGTGGTGTTACCATAACAATAATAGTGATAGCTTAATAATAGATATGATCCCAAATATTAAATCGTCAGTCATTTGTTTTGAACAATACCATCATTGAATTTTGGGAATTTTTTGAAAGTTTAAATTGAATTTAAGAACTTTACCCAACAAATCTTTTGAGTTTGACCTTTTTTCCCCATACTGTTTTAACTCATATTTTGAATGTCTATGCATGTAGCCTTTGGCTTTCTAATCTTTTCCTGTCAATTTCCTTTAATCATATGGAGTTCAGTTTCTCATGGATATTATCTGAAGAGGCAGGAGCCTTTGGCGGAATCAGTCTGATGGAACTTATTGGCCTTCATAATGCATCTTTGGAAGCCTTTTGTCTACCATGGGAACCCGGGGATCCTGTATCTCTGTTTCCTTGGCACAACAGATAAAACTGTGATTGCTGAGATTTGTGCCATTATAAACCTTATGGTGAAGCTTTTACTTGTCAACAATAAACCATAATAACAATGTTAGACTATATAAAGTTAGGGTTATTTTGACTACATACCAATTTAATGTTCTAAAAATACTCCTCCAGTTAAAGAAAGGAAAAGAAACCAACACTCATGTTTGGTATGCATGATTTTGTGAGTGGCATGCATTTTAGGAATCTTGAGTTTGATTTGGGAGTGAGAAGTGAATTCTAAATTGAGTATTGCCATTGATATTCTGAGACAGAGGATCTTAGTTTTTTCTCTAAATCCAGCCCATTCAAAACTTTCAGCATTTAATTATGAGCATTTCCTTTCTACAAAGGTTTCTTTTCTATCCATTATAAATAAGGATTATAGACATTTATGGTATAATAATAATTGAACTGAAAAAGTAAGTGCTTATAAAACTGTAGCGAAGAATTTATTAAAATTGGACATTAGAGCAAGATTTAAAAGAAATGAAATTAAGCCACTACAATAAATTACATTACTAAAATGATACTATTGTGTTAGAGAATGAAGTGTCTGCTTTATAGCCCTGTGATAAAGTGGTATGCCCCATACTTTATTATACCTGTCTTGTTTGAACTAGCCTAGAAAAAGCAGATAGAAGGAAAAAATTCAACCACTTTCTCATAAAGCAGTGGTCAGAATATATCAGATTTTCTTTAAAGAGGGAAACAAGAGCAAGGGGAATGAAGCCAGTTCTTTGGTACAGACATTTAGTTGTAATCTCTTCTTATTTTAATCTTATAGAGAATGTCTGAATGTATCCAGATCTCAATTGCTGTTTGTAGAATTGGCATTTACACGGTAAGCAATGTATATTTTTGTGGTACCAAATGTTATGAAAAAATAAATGAAGAACCAAGTGTTGGAAAGCATGTAGAGCAATGGTAGTTGTCCTCCACTACTGGTGGGACTATAGATTTGTATGGCTACTTTGGAAAATAATACAGTGAACTAGACCATACCCTATGACTGAGCAATTCCAGTCCTAGGTATATACACCTGAGGGAAATTGTTGTGTAATTACAAGAAGACCTCTGTAGGGAATGCTCCTAGCAGAAGTATTCATAAACGCACAATGTTAGAAACAATATGAATGTCCATCAATAATAGACTTGATTAAATAAAGTATGGAATTTTAATTTAATAGGTTATAATGCAGAAGCAAAAATACATGATCTAAAAAAATTTGTATGAATTACAGCTTATAACAACACACACGTCATTCATATTGTTGAATGCAGGAAACAAGTCACAGGAAAATACATGGAGTATGATTTCCTTTCTACAAAGTTCAATCACAGCAAAACTAAAGCACCATATTGTTTTAGGGTTACATGTATACCTTTATAGGTAGATAAACTATAAAGGAAAGCAAAAATTCAGGTTGTAGTTACCTCTAGGGCAGCAGATCTCAACAGGGGGTGACTTTGCCCTCCGGGAGATATATGGCAATATCTGGAGAATTTTTGCTTGTCACAACTGGTGGTAGTGTTGATATACTACTGATGTTTAGTGCGTTGAGCTAGATATTGCTAAATACGGATGTTTAGTGGGTTGAGCTAGGTATTGCTAAACATCTAACAGTGTGCTGGTTTAGCACTTAAGAGTTACCTGTCCCAAAATGTCAATTGTGAGGTTGGGAAACTCACAATTTGAAAGGAATAGAGGGATTGGGGAAAAAATTAAATAGATAAAGAGTAGAGAGAAGGGAAAGTGCTTTAATAGTTACAGTAATATTCTAGTTCTTAGTTTGAATGGTGGGCACACAGTGTTTGCTTTATGTTATTCTTTAAACTACATATTTGCTTTATATTCTCTTTGATATATTTCACAACACAACAAAAAAGAAAATAAATAAGGTGTTTGGGGATTTTTTTTTCCTCCACAAGCCCGTGTCAGTTGACTCAAATGCCTTGAATCCTGTTTTCTTAACTCAGGAGTTTGGGATTGTGTTTACATGGATGACCATTAAAGGAGGACTTTTCTAACCTTAAGTGACAAAATGTTATGACATTTTCTCTTCCCTTTTCCCTTCGAAGGCCTGGGGAGGGGATTCTTAGACACTAGACAGGTAATACAGTGATAGTTAATTTACTTCTAAAGTCTAAATTATTTTCTAAGTAAGGGCTTAAAAAGATTTATATAAAGTAATTTTGTTTATTCATCCACCTTGCACAGAAGCACGCTTATGTGTGTACAAAATGCATAAGGAATTTGTTTAAAATGAATAATCTGAGAATTCTGAGTAAAAGATAGGAGAACAGTTTATAAGTTCCTTGGGGGCAGGGACCCTGTCTTGTGTGTGTTTTCATGTCTTTCACAGTACCTGGCAAATGCTCAATAGCTACTTGTTCAGTTATATTAAAGTGAGCATAAGTTTCTGTTTTGCCTAGTTTGGATGTTAGAAAAAATAGATTTTCTTTATTTCTTCTGTCACCTTTTGTTTTAGCTGCTTGTCTCAGGTGTTTGTCCCCAGTTAGGTGAATAGGTTACTTGGGAGTTAAACATGTTTTTTGGTTATTTTATGTGAAGTTACTTTGTATGTTTTTCTGGATCCTCTGAGAAGCAGATGCCAAGGTAGGGTTTGGCATACAAGAGAAAAATTGGGGGAATATCTGTGAAGGGTAAAGGGGGAAGAAACAATGGGAAGGTGTAGGGAGCCTTCAGACCACGCTGTGGGTGTGACATCTGTGAAGGGAGATTGGGAAGGAAGGAGGGTTGAGGAGGAAGAATTTTAAACCCTAAAGCACAGTGTAGTTCTGAGGAAGCCTTGGTTGGTTGGGGAGGTGGGGCCTCCCTGGGCAAAGTTGCCTGTTGTTGCCCATTACTGGAGTTTCATGTTGGGCAGGAAAAGCCCTGACTCCAGTACTTCTCCATCTCCGTGCTCAGGCACTAGCTGGCAGCCCAGCAGAAACATGGCCTCTGTTGAATGCCGTGGAGGCTTCAGTCAGCTGTGCTTCTCTAGAAGGAAGATCTGAGTGGTATATCATCATGGCCACTGCAGTAAGCCAACACAGTAGGGTATTTATTAATACATCTAGAACCTGAGAATATTAGGACTGTTGGTGTCAGGAATTGTAATGCATTCATCTGCAAATGATTACCACTTAGCCTGGGCCTGAGACCTTGCAAGTGTTCAGTCTCTGCTTATTTAATGAAGAAAGTCTGGTTGTAGACTCATTCTAAGGCAGGTAAAAATTGTCACTAAAAGGGGAATGTGATAGTCTGAATTGTGCCTCACACAAAATTCATATAGTGAAACCTTGACCCCCAATGTGATGGCCTTTGGAGATGGAGCCTTTAGGAAATAATCAGGTTTAGATGAGGTCATGAGGGTGGAGCCCTCATGATGGGATTAGTGCCCTTATAAGATAGAGACATTGGAGAGTTTGCTTCCTATCTCTCTGTCTGCCATGTGAGGATACTAGAAGGTGACTGTCTATAAACCACAAAGAGAGCCCTCACCAGAACCTGACCATGCTGGCACCCTGATCTGGGACTTGCAGCCTCCAAAACTAGGAGAAAATAAATTCTTGTTGTATAAGCTACCCAGTCTTTGGTATTTTGTTTTGGCAGACTAACACGGTATAGGGGAGGGATATCTTATGAATTATAGATAAAGAACATAAATCAGAAAAACTCTTGTTGCTCCTGTCAAAAATAAATGCTAAGTTCTAAGTAAAACAAAAAGGTAAAGGAGGAAATTTAAAAAGATTATGAGTTTGTTTATGGGATGAGAAACAGTGTTAGATTGACCTGAGGGTTTTTTTCCCCCCCGGGTGCTTTTAACATTATTGTCAAATAGCAGCTGGTTAAGCACTTAAAAATTAAGGAGCAAAAAGCCATATATTTTACATATTAGGAATCTGTAATCTGAAGTGAGCAAGACCAAAATAGAACATGCATAGGACAGACACACTGAGAACTTCCAAGGTATAAAAGCAAGTGTGTTGTATATAGGTGAATGCATATTGAACCTTAACCCTTAAAAAGTTTAATAAAGATCATGACTCAGAGACAACAAAGGATATCCTGTGTGTGCCGTCCACCTTTTCCTCCAAGGTTTGGAGTAGGCAGACCTTTCTCTAGACGCTGAAAGACAACAATGCTTATTTGGAGGGGCTTCACTCAGGAAGATGAGGAAAATAAATCCTACTTCAATCTACTGAACTTAGGGTACAGATAGAAAAACTTACACATTATCAGTGGTGGAGTTATAATGGCTGCCAAAGCCTAGAACAAATTGAAACAGAGTAAAGCAGGAAAAAAGTCTTTAGAACCAAGTTTCTACTCCAAGAGTGTAATTCTTCTACTTCCTATGAGCATAGCACAGGAGATAGTGTAATGTAATATAGGGATGGATTACAAAGAAGTAATTTAGTTTCTGAAACAGAAGGAGTCCTGTTACATGGATCTAGACCATTCTGGGTATTAAACAACATTCATTAGGTTCTGGTCAGGAGAAAGGAAGGGAAGTAAATTTAGGCCAAGAGTTTATAGAATAATTGTGGTTCTATGATTGTATGAAATCCTGGCAATGAAAACAAGCCATGCTTAAGTTAAGAATATGATCTTGAAATGAATCTTCTGCAGTCAGGTGTGGATGAACTCTGGGCCAGGGAGGCACACAAGGGCATTGCTTAGGACTTTCCTTTGGAGTGTCAGGGTTAGTGCTCTCCAACGGACCTGCGTTTACCTCCACACGTCTCTGCGTGGGAACTGCAAACGCCATGGAGCCAGAAGCACAATGGCGGACAACTAACTGGTCTTGCTGCTTTTGTCACATCTCCTCTAGGACCTGACACTCCTGTCTCCCTCTGTATAAGTACCCTTGTGATTAAATTGGGCCTTCCTGGATAATCTAGAATAACCTCCCCATCTCCAGATCCTTAATCACATCTGCAAAGTCCCATTTTCCATGTGAGGTAACATATTCACAGGCTCCAGGGGTTAGGATGAGGGCATCTTGGGGTGGCAGTCATGGTGGTGGGGGGCATTTTTGTGCCTACCACAAACACCGAAGAGGAAAGTATAGAGGACTCAGTACAATTTATGCTCTCCTAGCAGGGGGGAGAAATCAGTGTAGTTAGTCTTGATGCTGGATTTAGAATGTCATCATCATATATAACACCAAAGTTAAAAATTTGTCAGATAGACTGAAAGTCCTTCACATGAGTTCTGCAGATATTGAGGCTCTAGCAACAAATTAAAGAACAGGTTTAATACATGACCATTTGGAGAGGAGTTGTGGTGACCGTACCTGTTTATTGTTATGCCCCTTGAAGATTCCAGTATAAGCATTTATTGTAGACCAGGTGGGATGCTGAGATATCTGCAGTCATGATAAAGAAATGAAAAGCTCTAAGACAAGGTGAGGCATACCTTCATTAAAGAAATTCTTCATAATCGTAGACCTCAATGATCGGAGTGACAACGAATGGAGATGTTGGTTTGGCTATTTTAATAGAGATCAAAATAATAGTGACTAGGATGAGTTTCTTTCTCATATAAACATCCAAGCTGGTAGTCAGTTTGGAGTCTAGCCCTTAGCTTCAGGAGTACATTAGGGGCTCAGGCTCCTTTTAGCTTGTTATTCTTCCATGGCCTCCGTTATTCTACTCATGTGCATGCTGCAGGTGGCTCACCATTCTGACATCTTTTGTTCATCCTGCGGGAAAGAGAAAGTGGAGGCTGAGTAGTTCTTTTTTGTGGGCATGACCTGGAAGTTGCAGGCATCACTTCCCGTCACATCCTAGTTGCCAGACCTTAAGTCACATGATGATACATCACTACAGAAGAGGCTTGGAGTGTGGAGTCTAGTAAGAATCCAAGACTCTGGGGGTGGGGGTAGGGTTCTATTCCTCAAGGGGGTAGAGAATGGACATTGGAGGATGGTCATCTCTTTCGCAAGGAGATGAGCCAAGGCAGATTGATCTGAGCCCTCAGTGTAGTAATACCTCAAGGATGGTGTATACACAGTGTTGCCTGTAGCCGTTGTCAGGCACATACTGAATGAGTACATAGTGTGGCAGCAAGACTGATTTGTGTTGTGTGACAAATCCAGCTTCTGGTTGGATTGATACTTGAGACTCTGTGGGCCAAGATCGAATCTAGAGTTTTATTTATGATATCAATGTATCATATGTGTTTTTGCCCACAGATACAAGCACACATGTGCTTAGAGTTGTTCCTGACATTTTTATTTTGGAGATGGGCTGTAAATGAGAGGCTATATGCTTTATAACCTAGAAAATGGGATAAAAATAGAAAATGAGAGTTTATAATTGTATTCTTTCTTACCTTTAATAAACAAAGTAAAAATGTTCTCTAGTTGAGTAAGAGTATCTGGCTAATGTTGCTAACTTTCTTGGCAGGGGAATTTAAAGTTTTAGGTTTAGTGAACTTGTTGAGAGCCACAGATGTCCATTCCTCTATCTATCTATCTATCTATCTATCTATCTATCTATCTATCTATCTATCAATCTATCATCTATCTATCTACCTACCTATCTATCTATCTATTTTTGAGGCAGTCTCACTCTGTTTCCCTGGCTAGAGCATGGTGGTGTCTCACTACAACCTCAGACTACAGGCGCACACCACCATGCCCAGCTAATTTTTTCTATTTTTAGTAGATGGGGTCTTGCTCTTGTTCTGGCTGGTCTTGAACTCCTGAGCTCAAGCGATCCTCCCACCTTGGCCTCCGAGAGTGCTAGGATTATAGGTGTGAGCCTCCTGGTCCCTAGTATCTATTAATATTTAAACAGTAAGATAGTTACACTGTGAAATACATGAGATTGATGGGACTGTCACATTTTAAAAAATCATCTTTTGAAATTGGGAGCCGAGGCAAGATCGAGATGAAATCTGTTTGGTTTAGCTGTTTTGTTCTGGGGAATGCAAACTGTATCTTTTCTGTCAAGATCAAGACTTCTCTACTACAGATGTTTATAACTCCAGGACAATTCCCCTTGGGTGGCCCTGCCTGCTGAGTCTGACCCAGATGGAACCTGCTCAAGCTCTGTGCTCCCTCTCTCAGTGACTGGCACCACATCCATCCAGCTGCCATGCCCGGAGCTGGTCTCAGTCCCCAGCTCTTCCTGCCTCATCAGCCTAGCAGTCCCCAAGTTTGACTTCTCCCTTTTTAGTTGCCTCTCCTCTCTGCCATTACCTGGGTTCTGACACCACCATTCCTTGCTCAAACAGCTTCCTTTGTACTCGTAGAGCCTTTCACCAGGCAAAATGCTTGTATCACACTCTTAGAATTGCCTGGCCTTTTTTTTTTTTTTCTAACTCTGTTCTCGCTGTAAGCTCAGTGATGGCAGTGACCTTGTTAGTCTTTATTTCTCCACCAGCACCTGGTGGCTTTTCACCATCATCAGTATTGCCGCTGACATTTAGTGAGCACTTACTAAGTGCCCAGCGCTGTGCTAAGACCTTTATAGACAAATTCATTTAACTCTCTATGATCTTTTGAAGAAGGTGCTATCATTATCCTCGTTTTACAGAGAGGAGACTGGGTTATAGCATGGTTAAATGTCTTTTCTACATGGTAGAATAAGATTAGAGCCAGAATTTGATTTGTTATATTGTAAACCCTTAGACACCCCACTCTGCCACCTTCCAGATAGTAGATGTTCATTATGAATTTATTGAAAGTAATCAAGAATAGTTTTTCATCATGTTTTTTGTCTTTTATTACCTGACATTTTTGAAGAAGCCAGTTATTTTGCAGAATTTCTTTCAGCTTAGAGTTGTCTAATTATTTCTGCATGATTAGATTCAGATTAAACATTTGTGACAGGAATATTACATAGATGACATTGTATCCTTCTTAGTGTGTCTCATTAGGGGCACATGATGCCAGTTTTTCTCATTTGTGATTGATTTTTTTAATATTCATAATTAACCTAAATTTCAGAGGCTGGTATTTTCTAGCTATACCCAGAATTCATGGCCTGTACCCTATTTAGAAGCCATAATATCCCTTATTTGTTCACCACACAATCTATTTTTTCATTATAGCTTTGTAACCTATTTAGAGGTCAGATAATTTTATTTCAGTCTTATTGAACTTTGGCATTTTTTTACAATCATAATATTTTGATCTAGATGGAACCTTAGAGAGTATTTTTCCCTCATTTGATTGCAGTGTTAATTCTATCCTGGGTAATTCTTTTGGTTAGGCTGTTGGGGCTTTGAAAGCAGACTTAGGAGTTGTGCTTTTGTGTGGCCCCACCAGCTTTGTTCTGTGTCGCTGTTAGAGTCCTCCTCACCCTGCCAGCTGCCTTCACTTTCAAGGGTTAATGATGTGAAGTAGTGGCTATCACTGCAAGTGTATTACCACTAGGGGGGAAGAAATTCTTATTATTTATTCTATATTAACTTTATATATATTTAAAGAACTTTTTTTTATCTCCTGACTGTAGATATCTTAATAATAATTTTAAAAAGGCACAAGAAAAAAGAGAGAGGGTGGAAAGTTGACTGGCTACATGAGGATCATCCTTTACAAAGGACCTTCGAAAAATTTCTTTTGGTAGTTATAAATTGTAGCTGTGTGTTTGGGTGGAGAGGCTTTTTTCTTGATAAGAAACATTTGGAGTCATTTAACTTAGGAACTTAAAATGCTTTTAATTTTCCAACTTAAATGACATGGTGGACTTTAATTTTCACCAAGAGTATATCTGATGGATGGAAATTTCCACCCTAGGAAATGTGCATTTTTTATGTTATTGCTTTTCATGGATGGTTGACTTTGTTTTCTTGGCGAACGTTTGGTGTTTGGTCCTCAGAATTAGTACTTTTCTCCTGATAGGACGAGTAATTTGTTTTTGTCAATGGTTAAAAATTATCCTAGAATGCAGTCACTAGCCAGGATGCAGTGTACTTACATCCATAGTTTGGGAACAAAATTATGTTTTAGATTTTAAGCACAGCCAATAGATTAATGTTATGTATACAGAGGAGATTTCAGTTGGCCCTGGTGATGATTTGGTCTTTGCTTTGTAGAACTCAAATTTATTTAAACAGTGACTTAATATATTGTACAAGGTGAATCTGAATGAGAGGCTTTATGCTTATTGCATAGTGTGAAGAATCAGTCTGCATCCTCTGTATTCCTTTGGGTTTAGCTACAGTAGGCATACAGTAGGTGCTTAATAACTATCTGGGGACCAAATATGCATAATAGTCAGGGTTCTCCAGAGAGGCAGAACTAATAGGATATAGATACAGTTGGTGGGTTCTGTATTCATGGACTTAACCAAACATGGATCAAAAATATTCAAAAACAAATTTGTATCTATACTGAACCATGTACAGACTTTTTCCTTATTATTCTCTAAACAATACAGTATAACAACTATTTACATAGTATTTACATTTTATTAGGTATTATAAGTAATCTAGAGATGACTTAAAGTATACAGGAGAATGTGTGGGTTATATGCAAATACTATGCCATTGTATATCAGGGACTTACGAGTCCATGGATTTTGGTATTCATAGGCAGTCTGAAACCAATCCCCCATGGACACTGAGGGATGATTGTGTGTGTGTGTGCGTATATGTGTGTATATATATATATATATATATATATATGAGAGAGAGGATTTATTAGGGGACTTGGCTGTTGTCATTATCCAGGCTGAGAAGTCCCCTAACAGGCTGTCTGCAAGCTGGAGACCCTGGGATGCCCGTGGCATGGCTCACTCTAGGTCTGTGGGCCTCAGAACCTGCGAAGCTAATGGTGTGACTCTTAGTCTGAGGCTGAAGGCCTGAGAGCCCAATGGGCCACTGATGTAAGTCCTAGAGTCCAAAGGCTGGGGAGCTAGAGCTCCATTGCCCAAGGCAGGAGACAAGTATATCCCATATCCTGAAGATTGATACCTTCATCTTTTTCCTGTTTTTGTTCTCTCTGGGTTCCCAGCAGGTCAGATGGTGGCTGCCCACATTGAAGGGCAATCTTCCCCACCTAGTCCACTTAGATTCACACACGGATCTCTGGGAACACCTTCACAGACACACCCCAAAGTAATGCTTTACTAGGTATTTAGGTATTCCTTAATCCTATCAAATCAACACCTAAAATTAACCATAACAGTGGGTACACAGTTCTTTGGGAGATGAGGGGAGAGAACTGAGTGCCTTGCTCAGGCTACAAGAGGCTTAGGCAGTTCCTTGTTTTGTTCACTGCTGTATCTCCAGTGTGTGGATAAGTGTCTGGCATGTGGCAGGTGTTTGATAAATGTTTGTGGAATGAATGGATGAATGAATGCACCGGGCTCCAATCAGTGTGTTGAAACCAGCATATACATGTTCCTAGAGATACAGAAGGCATTCTAAGAGGTAGGTGGGCAGTGGTAAGATTGTAAGGGAAATCCGTGTTCAACTGTGTGTAGACTCTTCTTTACCACCTGCCCTCTCACAAGTACCCTACTTCCAGTTAGGAGAGGAAGGCACTACTCTCTCTCATCCGAAATCTTGGTGCATTTGCTTTGAATATAAAACCCTTCAAGGCACAAACCAGAGGAAAAACTCTCAAAATATCACATTGGTGTTGAGAAAGTGAATGACTGACTCTAATGTGAGCAGATAACTAACCGTTTTCAGTTCTTTGCTTTCAATAAAATTGAATGTATTCAAGTTGTCAGCTGATCTTTAAAAATATTGACAAGTCATGATGTGTTTTTTTGGTTATATAATGAGGAAGAAGTCAAAAGAATTTAATGACATTACAGTAGCAAAACTTCTATTTTGGCCGGGCGGGGTTGCTCACTCCTGTAATCCTGCACTCTGGGAGGTGGGAGGATCACTTGAATAGCTCAGGAGTTGGAAACCAGCCTGAGCAAGACCCCATCTCTTAAAAAAAAAAAAAAAGCTTCTATTTCCATCTACTTATTTATAAGAGCAAATTTCTCAGAGCTTATATCTACATATAAAATTTTGTATCTACATATGAAAAATAAGAATAGAACTGATGCTGAATTATTCTAGCGATAAAAATTATATGTTAAAAAAACACATCCATCTCATTAAGAGATATATTACTGAAAAGTCTTTTTATATTACAATGGATTTTACATTTATTACATATTTATTTTGATCAATTGTGGACCAATAGTAATTTCAGAAACTAAACCCATAAGAAAAAGTTTTTAAAATATTTAAAACTGTGGTCACAGGAAATTTAGAATTTAAGATGTCAGTTATGTATACAGTTCATTTGCAGGGAAGCATGATAGAGTAATGGGAAAAATATTTACAGGCATAAAAATATGTTAATATTAAAACTCTAGGGATATTGCAAAAGATGTATGAATTTGAGAAGAATAAAAATGGATGTAAGACTGAAGAAGAGCTTGTTCTTTTTTTAAAATGAGTAATGTTTTTCAAATCTCTGATATTTAGAGAGCTGTTTATCCATGTAAGAGTGATTAACAGTTTTATTTATAAATGTGGATATTTACAAGAAGTTAGAAATTATGTCCATATGCAACTTGTCAAACTAGATGTCAACTTAAAAACGTGTAAGGAGTTATAAATATGTAGCTTTAAAAATAATTCAGAAGGTGCTGGAACAAAAAATTTTGATGGTCACTGCTTTAAAACACTGTTCTTGTGGCTCCATCCCCAAGAGGTGATTTTGTATATCTGTGTTGGGGCCTAGGAGTCTACCTTTTAATAAATATCCAGATAATTCTGCCTAAAATCTTTTGAGCAACACTGGTACAAGGAACGTGTGAATTGCTAATTAGAGTAACTGGAAACATTAAGTCCCTATAGTTCAAGGAGGGGAAAAGTGAGAAATTGATGAGATTTAAGAGTAGAATATGCTGTGTCCCAACCAGCAACTTGAGAAACATTTAAGTACAGATGAACAGAAGTATTCTTTTTGCTACAGGACACATGGAAACTTATTCAGTTTCTTTTATACAAAGTAAATATAAACATAATAAAAGGTCAAGAAAGGTTTACAACAATAAACAAGGAAAGTTAGGAATCCTTGGTATATCCTTAACCTTTGTGAAACTCTTGATCAGCCTCAGTATCAGCCACACAGTATTCACAATAAGCTCCAGAAAGCAGTTTGTCTGTCTGTCTGTCTCTCTCTCTCTCTTTTTTTTTTTTTTTGGTTCACATTGCCCATGTGTTTGTGATAGCTCTTGGTATGACTATAAATAGATCTGTCACTCTAAGATGGGAGGAGAGAGCCTAAAAAGAACTCATAGAGACAGCTGTATCTCTGGCATACAACATGGGATATGAATGAATGATTGAATATTACATTGGGAAGTGACTACTAGCCTATAAAAATCACTTATATCCTAACAACTGTGGTTTTGAGTGGATTGTTTGAGATAGTGCGTGATTTCTTTTGCTGTCAAAGTGATTAGAATCAAAAAAGTCCAAGTTAATTTCAGTATTACAGAGCTAGATATAAGGTGATTGCCTGTATTTTGAAGTATTTATTCTAATTTTAATTTTGTAAGTGACAGGATATAATTATTTAGGTTTTTTTGGAAACCCAACCTGTGACCATAAGGGAATTACTTTTTGTCTATCTAAAAATGGGGCCAGTTATTTTCTGTTTCTCACCCGTTGTGTGTGTATCTCTGTTAGTAAAGTGACGGCAGGAAGCTTGTGTTTTTGGATTGTCTTCTATTGCTGCTGCTGCAGCTGCTGCTTTTTTGTTTTTTAGTATCTCACATGGTTTTCCTCTAAGTTCGTTGTCTTCTAACTCTCCAAGATGAAACTGTCACTTTCATGATGTCTTGAGGCTATCGCAATTTTGTTATTCTAGGGGAATTTCATTCTTTAAGTTAATTGACTGTTTCCAAATGCTGGCAATTCAAACTCTCATGTTTTGTTTACTCCATGGTCAGTGAAAGCTATGTGGTTTTCAGCCCATGTATGAACCCAGATCTAAATACTGAATAATCAAACTTTTAGTTGAAGTAACAGAAGCGCTCTTAAGCTAATAAATACAAAAGGAGAATTGATTTTTCCAGATTCTGGGATTTCTCATCAAAGGGCAAGGATGTGTGCATACCCAGGAAGACCTGG
This sequence comes from Lepilemur ruficaudatus, assembly GCA_963574885.1. Taxonomy (NCBI): domain Eukaryota; kingdom Metazoa; phylum Chordata; class Mammalia; order Primates; family Lepilemuridae; genus Lepilemur; species Lepilemur ruficaudatus. The sequence continues at coordinate 49,610 of CAUYRT010030459.1, forward strand.
AATCAAAACTAGGAGGCCTTGGTGACTCACATACTCTGGGATCTTTGTCTCTAATTTTTCTTTCTGCATCTGCTTCCTTCTTTCTTAATAGACATTTTTTTCTGCTGCTTTGTCTACAAAGCAGGCAGAAGCTAGTTAAGCTAGTTGCAAGGTCATCTACTGTGTACACCCATAGGGAGAGATCAACTCATTTCCAATTCCAGATTTTTAACGAGATGGGTTTTCCTAACCTGTTCTATCAGCTGTGGTGGGATTCCATTGTTAAAACATGGGTGCTGTCATTCTGGGACTAGTTAAGGTACTGAAGTTTAAAAGGTGTTACTGCAACTGGCAATTAAGTACATTTCTTTCTCTTCCATGTATTTGAAGTGTGAGTCAAAGCAATAAACCTGACGTGGGGTGGTATAGAACAAGGGCTTTGAAATAAAAACTGGATGTATTTAGGAGTTCTGTGACTTTGGACATCTCTGAACCTCTGCCTTCTCCTCTGTAAGTGCGGATAACAATAACACCAACCTTATAGGGTAGTTGTGGAGATTAAATGAGTTAATGGGTGTAAAATACGTAATATGGATCCTGACATATATTAATAGTAACTGCTTAAAAAGTGTTAGCTGTTCTAAAATCCATATAGAAAATCAGTTTGTAGTATTTTATAAAATGTATTAAGGGGCTTTCTTTAAGTATATCTCTTAAATACAATTATTTCTAAATATATGGAATAGATATGCTTATAAACATTTGTAAACACATTCTGACTATAAAAGCCTTTTGTCTTATTGACATTTTCTTGGCAAACTTAGCTACAATACAGTTACATTTTTATAGAAATTGAAAGAACAAGCTATAATGTATCATTTTATGTACAAAATTTGAAATAATTCAGAGTCCCCCTCCAATTAAAAAAAAATCATATGATTTATCCAATTGCAAAGCTGCCTGAGTAGAGCTCATAGACATTAGTAATATCAACTGAACCTTAACTATTGTTTATCCCTGTCAGAACTTTTGCAAGTATATTGTTCTGTTAGTTTAATAGTCAGGATTATTTAAGATTATTTATATGTCCCCTAAAATGTCCTCTGAGCAATCTTTAAAGTGGCAGTGCTTGTACTGAAAAAAATGTTGTTAAAAAATCAATAACTTTGTAAAGGAAATTAGGTGAGTTAAAATGCCACAAAGAAGGCCAAACAGCCACTATGTTCTACTGTTCTGTTACTTTAGGAAAAAGTATTCTGTAAAATACTGACAGTTGTACCAAAAACATTAAAAGTCTCATTAAAGCAAAAATGCTGAAAGGAATCAGCAAAGTGGATTTTCTTTTTTGAGGAGAAGCCTGATTTATATTATATAAAAAAAAATACAGCAGGGAGTTGACATCATGAGCTATGCTTGAGAAAGATGACCTTGGGGTGGAAATCCTGAGAGCAGGGTGATGGATTAGTCCATCCATTTAGTCAGTATTGAACAATTAACCATGGATGGCATGGTGCTGTTTTAGGCACTTGGCATAAAGCCATGGCCAAAACAGACAAAATACCTCCCCTAGAGTTTATATTTCTAATGCGGAGAAACACAGCAAACCATAAATATGGTTAAATTACGTATGTTAGAAAATTGCTTTGGGGAAAAAATAGCACAGAGTAAAGGGGATTGTGGCTGCATAGGAGGAAGTTGCATTATGAAATAGGTGGTCAAGGTAGGCTTCATGGAGGAGGTGAGATTTGAGAAAAGTCTTAAAGGAGTGAGAGAATTAGTGATGTGGATATGTAGGGGAGACTGTCCTGTGCAAAGGTCCCAAGATAAGAGCATTTCTGTGTTTGAGGAACTCATAGGAGTGTAATGGCTAAAGCTGAAAGAGTGTGGCAAGTGAATTAGAATAGAAGAGATGAGGTTAGAAAAAGAGAGACCAGATCATCTAGGGCTTTGAGGCCTTTTTAAGGGCTTTGGCTTTTACTCTGAGTGATGGAGGGTGCCTCACAGGGTTCTGAGTAGGGAATGATACAGACTAACTGGTGTTTTAAAAGGATCTCTTGGCTGCTGTTTTAAGAATAGACTATACTAGGTCAAGAGTGAAGCTGGGAGGCCAGTAAGGAGGCTACTGTAGAGATGCATTTGGCTTGGAACCAGGGTGGTAGGAGGGAAGGGGTGACAAGTAGTCAGAGCATGGATATATTTCTGAGCCTGAGTCAAAAGAATTTCCTGATGGATTGGATGTGGGGAAGAATGAAGAGAGGAGTCAAAGATTCATGTGAGGTTTTAATGGGGGGAAGGATGTGGTTGCCATCAGCTGAAATGGAGAGGGATATGTTGACTAGCCTTTGGAGATAAGACCCAAAAACCTCAGTTAGGAGGCTTTTGCAGTAATCTAGGCAAATGATGATGAGTTAGAGCCTTAAGCAAATGATAGAGGGAATGAAAAGGTGGAGACATTAAAGAAACTGTAGACGTTCAGAGATCAGTTCTTTGGTGATATATTGAAGGAATTGGTAGAGGTGGAATTGAAGGAGAGGTTGGAGTTAAACATGACTTGAGAATTAGTGGTCAGAAGTGAGTGGGTGGTAATGCCTTTAACTGAGATAGGGAACTCATAGAAGAAACAGTTTGGGAGCAAAGGTGACCTTGGCTTTGGATGTGTGAGTTGGAGGTGCCATGTTGGAAATACATTCTTGCAGCCTAAAAGCAGCGTTGGAAGTGGAGGTTTGTATGGCTAGGGTCTCTCTCTGCTGGTTCATTGCTCTATCCCTGTTGCCCAGATCACTGCCAGACCCAAAGCAAGCATTCAGTAGTCCTTTGTCAGATGGATAGGTGGATGCAATTTTGGAAGTCATCCAAATAGAAAGGGTTGCTGTTTTATCCTTTTGGCCTCATTGGTTCATTAGATGGCTTGCTCTACTTTCCTGTTTCCTTTCTCCATGGAGCCATAGGGTTCTGGACAATGGGCTAGGAAGCAGACATACATGCATCTTCCTTATTATTAATATTTTACACTCCATGATTAAAATATTACCTTTTCCCTCCTGTCCTTATCTTTTAAAATTATGTGATTCCTTTTGTTTCTCTGTCTGCACTGTGAGGGTAGAAAAATCTTTAAACAAAATTTGCTTCATTGTGTCTTAATTCTGTCTGATCCTTTTTATTGTTAACAGTGACGGTGATAGGTTAACTGGGTCATTTGAACTGCCATTCGACTTCAGCTTTATCTGTACAGGTTCAAAATACAAATTATTAATATAGTTGGGTTATCACAAAACCACTAATGTTATTAAAATTACTTTTTTTGCATTTCTAGTTTTTATAAAATGCACAATTCACTTCAGCTTATGACTAACATTTTTTAAAAAAACAAAATACTGCACTATACCACTGGCCCTGTAATCTCTGCCTTAGCATTTTCCCACCAATGGTAGGCCACAAAGTGGAAAATTTGCTATATTGTTATGCTGCTTTCCCACCCCATCCAAATGAATTCATCCTGGTTGAGAAGATAAGCCAGAAGTTTTACTGCCCAATGACTCCCTTTGTGCCCATTATGTTCCCATATACTACTTTTTGTTGCCAGTGCCTGGCAAAAGGAATTAAAGTGCCTGTTCATTTCACTGAATGTCATCATCTAATTTCCTGTCTAAACTTTTAATATGAAAAGAACACAAACAGAATTTGTGTGGGGGGATTGGGGGAGGAGAAACAAGCTAATTTAGGAATTAGGTAAAACTTTTAAAGGTTTGGAATCTGAAAAATGTTTATTTTAATGAGCCTCACATAAGAGGTCAAGAAGGGGCTCACAGTTCTGTTTGGCAAAAAGGAAAGATCAATATACTTTACCATTATTTTATTTATTAGAGGTAGGAGAAAATAGTTGTTTGCTACTATGAAAAGAAAGAACAAAACTAGCAACCTCTAGACATAAGATATGAAAATAGGAATATAGTTATTAACAGGGGAATGCAAATGGGTAACCAGAGATTTATCATTTTTCTAGGGAAGAGGCAGTTTTTCAATAATAGGTTCTTTCAAGGGTCTCAAAATCTATTCTACGGAGGCAGGCAGATTTGTGGGTTGCAAAGGCAGGTTCTGATTCAGGCCTTGCTATTTAATTGAATGACCTTCGGGAAAATATTTTATAATCTGGGCCTTCTCTTCTGAGAAATGATGAAGTTGAATGAAATTCTTACCAAAATCATCCCCAATCCTGCTTCCTGTGAGTCTAGCCTTGGCTATAAAGCAGCATTTAAACCAGAAACGTAGACGGTGGCTTGGATCATGGGAAGAAAAGCGTTGTTGAAGAGAGGTAGGAATATTCATTTGAATTTAGGATTGTGTGTGGGAAATGGATGTTTTATGTACAGAAAAGTTTAGATTTCTTAAATGAGAGAGGTTGAGATATCAGATCCTGAAAAGAACTGGCCCTTAACTTGCACATGAGTATTTATTTAAAAAATCCAAATTTTTCTATTGATTTAATGATTTTCAGGAAAGGCCTTGTATTGAAAACATGCATCATCCCAGATGAACTTAGCCCATTAATTAAATAATCAAACTATGAATTTAAACTTAGCACATTATCGCCTGGACCACATTAATGTGAAACATCAATTTGATGAGAACCCAATTTACCAGAATTTTATTGGAACTTTTGCTTATTCCTTCCTAGATGATAAAAGCAAATGACTCCCTCATTGTCCCCTGACCCCCCAAAAAGGTGGTGGTCATGGGGGTGTGTGTGTGAGATCTGGCTCTGTAACCAGGTAAGTATGGAGTAATCAGTTACCTGTTCTGAGCCTCAGTTTTCTGCTATATAAAAGGAGAGAACTAGACTAGATACTCTCTAAGGATATTTTTAGTGCATATGCTACATGATTACAAATTATAATAATATAAAATCCAGACTTCTGAATTTATCTGAGTTTTTTGCACATTTAATACCAATATCTCCATACCTATTATGTGTCTGGTTCAGTTTGACAATTATCTACTGTATGACAAGTAAAGTGGTAGGCTTTAGAGGTAAGCCAATATCCTGACCTTTCAGGAATCTACCGATTATTCTAGAAGGCTTTTCTGAGTTAGGTGGATAGATTTGAGCATGGTGAGATATCTTATCAAAAGTCCTGCCTAGTTAATTCCCGTAGTTCAACTGGATTGTTTCTTTCACTTGCCATCATTTCAGGGAATTTCAACTAATTTTAATACTGGAGAGGAGGAGATGTGTAGGATAAGTAATTTGACAGAAATATTGGGTTTCTAATCACATTCTCTATCCTGGAAAGAAATGATTTAAAGGTGATTTTTTTCAGTTTACTTGTATATCTATGCTTCTGGCATGAACAATCAGGAATGGATAACAGAACTGTTTGATAGTAACCAACCCCAAGGTTAAGTTTATGTGTGTGTACCTGTACGTGTGTGTATGTGGGTAAGTGGGTGCTGCCTGTTTAAAGATGGATGAGTGCCCAGGGGTCCCACCAGGCTGTTCTGTTCCTTGTGTAGAGGTCTGATGAATGCTGGGTTCCCTGCGAATGATCCCAGGTACACTCTGTTCAGCTCTCCCTGCATGATTGTCTGTCCAATCACTTTAGACCACTCTGCCCTGAACTGAGAGCCAAGAGCATAGCCTGGCAGGATTGAGTGTGTCTCCACTGGAAAGTGAGGGTTGAAGCAGCTATCTGGACCGAATACAATCTTGCCCTTCTCCTTTGGACTGGTCTATACTATTGTTTATATTTCCAAATGTGTGTTTGCCCAACAGAGCCTGAGACAACCCACCTCTGGCATCATGCTCTTCCCATTCCACTAACTGCCTCTCTCTCCCCTCCTCAGGTTGGCCTGGAGGGGCTCTGGGTGGTTGCTTTTTGGGCCTGTGGTCCTCATGTTTTCTGGCAGCTTTGGCTGAATCTTAGGGATAATCTGAGTTTTCAATCTCATATCCCTCTCCCTCCACTCCAACTTCTGATCTGGGTGGCTTTCCATTGTTATTGAGGAGTTTGAGCTGCCTTGGAGACTTTGGCTCCAGACAGAGGACTGTGTACATTCTGGAGCTATTCTAGGGACAGCGTGGGAATTATATTTAAGTTTAGGATCAGGTTGTGATCTCAGGACTTCCTTCCAAGAGAAGGTGGACTTTCTTAGAGTGTAGCTCTTTAAGGATTAGTAATTGTTCTTTTTGTAGCACTTCAATTTTCTCTTTAATTACAAACTGCCTCAAATCCTTTTTTTAAAAATGCGGGGCAATATAGAAATAACATATGAATAAAATAATAACTTGAGGTCTCCCAGTGAGTATCTATCTGTACTATGAGGATGGGTTGATTTCTAAAGTGCTGTGAGCACCAGCAGCCTGTGGTTCTGTGACAGTATGGCTGACTTAGCTAGTGTCTACCAAAACAGTGCCCATACCTCCACTTAAATATGTTTTGCAAATACAAGGTGTTATTGTTATGGCAGTAAATAATGTAAGTCAATACCCGTGTGTTTATATATGGCTCTGAAAAAAAACCGACAGGGGAGAAGAAACCAACAATTGTGGTTTGAAAACAAGCACCTATCCCTGTTTTGCTGGAGGTACTTTCTTTGTGTGGGCTTAGAAAGGATGCAGGTGGTTTTTACCGACAGGAAATCAGTAACCTCTTCTCTGACAAGCAACCAGATACTTGGTTATTTCTAACCAAACACTTTTGCATTTGTTTTTAATTTTGAAAGTAATATGTGATTAGAGTAAAATGAATCAGATAACTTATCTGCTTATTTTTGTTGAACTTGGCTCTACATTCCACAATGGTCACTGGCCCTGACTCATTACCCCTTTAGATCTAGAGCCTGAAAGCATGATTTAGTTTCCAAATGGGAATTGCTAATGGAGAAAAATTTGGCCCAGTTTATCTTTGCAGCTCAGATCGGAAGCCAGGTGTCGGCCTGCCTGTGGCTCTTTGGTCGTGGTGCCTCTGGATCAGTCTTCTGAGCCTGGGTTTTGGGTTACAAGTCTGTTTATCAAGGGTTTTGGGGGGACCATCCTACAGGAGGGTGTGAGCAGGATAGACAATAATTTATTGCTAATATTAACATCTTTGATTATTTCCTTAAATTAAGTTCCTAGGCATGAAATTGTGGAGTCCAAGATGTGGACGGACCCATTTTAAGTTTTCCTCAACATATATTACCAGTATCCTTCCAGAAACATACTACAGGTTGAATAAACCTTATCCAAAATTTTGGCACCAGAAGTATTTCTGATTTTGAATTTTCTCAGATTTGGGAATATTTGCATATACATAATAAGATATGTTGAGGACGGGACCCACGTCTAAACATGAAATCTATTTAAGTGTCATATACACCTTATACACGTAGACCGAAGGTAATTTTATACAACATTTTAAATAATTTTGTGCATGAAACGAAATTTTGATTGTTTTGATTGCAACCTGTCACATGAGGTCAAGTGTGGAATTTTCTACACGTGATATCATGTCAGCACTCAAAAAGTTTAGGCTTTTGGAGCATTTTGGATTTCAGATTTTCAGGTTAGGAAGGCTGTAGTTTACATTTCCACCAGCTAAGTATATGAGAGTGACTACCCTCTTGTAGATCTCCTTATCTCAACTCTAGATATTATAATTTATAGTGAAACAAAACAAAATCTTTACTACCAAAGGTAAAATAGTATCTTATTGATTTTATATATCTTTTATTGAGTTAATAGTATGTGACTATTAATTTTATCTTTTACTACTAGTGAATTGAAATTTTTTCTTATGTTTATAGTGTTGTTTTGTACGTTTTAAACTCTATATTTTCCCTTTGTTTCTGGCACAATTCTTTACACTTTAATTTTGAGTCATTAAAAGAGAGTAAATGCAGGGATAAGAAAAAAGTGATTTGGAAGTAAAGTTTGGAACATTACCTGAAGTAATTATATATGTGTCCATTTCAGTAACTAGTCTTTCCGGGGAACATAAATTCCTAGAAGTAAAGGATTGGAGTAGTAAAAGCAAGGTCATAACCACAATTGCCCCAAGACGGTGAGCTTTACTCTGTCTCATGTTTCCAGACCTTGTCTTTTAACAGGCATGATAGAAAAACATGCAAATCACAGCAGGGCTGGGTTTTACAAGGCCGGCATGGAGCTGTGGAAGATGGGAAAGCAACTTAAGAGTTGCTTGTGTCTGAAACAGAAAGAAAAGCACAAGGTAATAATGCAAAAAGCAACCTGTATTAATATGATTTGCAAATGATAAGTTTCTCTTAAACTTTGTATAAACAATTTTGTGATAACATTTATCCCCACACCCACCCTGTTGAGGTAAGTGAGGCCATGTCATCCTGGTAACTTGTGAAAGGACACACACAACAGTGTTTGTGTCTCTACCTTCAGGCCAGACCCCTTTACTAGGTGCCTACTATGTGCCAGGCAGCAGGCTAGGTGCTGAGATTTGCAAAGACGCTTTTCATAAAATCATCATGAGGGGCTTTGTGATTTAGAACCATTCTACTAAAATCAGTGATATCTTTATGCCTTTCAAGTTTTTTATGACTTAGGTATTAAGATTAGTCATAAAAGAAAATACGGACCCCAAACTATTGCTCTGGTTGGTCCTCAAATTCATTTAGTGGTGACAGAGATTGTAAAAGTTAGAGTACTCTTCCTGTGACACCCCAAAATGTTGGGGACCAAAAGCTTCCAGTAACTAATTTATAATCTTGTCATAAGTCAGATTCTTTATGTAAAAGAGGCTTGTGTAGGCAAGCTGTATAGCAAGTACTCAAGGTTAAAAAATGTGAGCACATCATGAAATTGAGAAAAATCTTAACTATTCTCCTATGGCAAATGATCTTCATTTTTTGATTTTGGATACCGGAACAGCTCTTTTCAAGGCACAGAGTGTCATTCCGTGGAAACAGAGTTTCATGATCCCTATTTTAGTCTACAGGAGACTTTTTTTTTATTTTTGAAAGAAAATTTGTGTAGTTTTTCTGGCTATATTTCATTGTCTCTCAGCTTCCATCTCCCACTGCTTCCATTTCTTAAGAATCTTGTTAGCGACCTTAAAAGATTGCCAAAATTTGGGGAAGTTCTTTTAGTTTAGAAAAATAATAATATGAATAACCTTACTGGTTTCTTAACCTTATACAGGTACTTGTAATGTGTCTACTTCTAAATGTTTGATCCCTTACTTTAATTATATTATTAATTGTAACTTTAAACTCAACCAATTTCCAGTTTTCTCTTGTGGCTTGGCAGAGAACCCCTTTATGTTTGAATTCAATGAGCATAGATTTTCTTTCATTTGGTGGTACTGTGTTTTTATCAGTTCTTCAACCTTCCTAATCTCTACTGCCCACTCCCTGGGCTGGTGTTGATTACATGTGCTAACATGTTGATTACTTGGGCATTGTTGCTGGTGCCCTGAAAAGTGGTGTGACCCAGCCTCATGATCCATCGTGTTGTTTTGACCAATCCTGATTGAGCCTTATCCTGTGACACAAAACCTGTCAGTTGTTAAACTGGTGGGAGAAGGCTTGTCCTTTGTTAAATGCACGGCGTCTTTATTAAAGACTTGTTTGCTGAAACTTCAGAAAGTTCAGGGAGCAAAAGTATAAGTACCCGTCTAAGCAGCAAGTGGATTCCTTCTAAAAAGAACAAAATAAGCATCTAAAAACCTGGACTTCAGAACTTTCTGGATGTTCTTGTGCAACTGAAAGAGTTTGAAGATATGGACTGGGTAGCCAAAGTGAGTTAATGTGGCTGTCTCTTCTATAAAGAAAAATTTCCTTAACTACTAGATTTGCATATCTTTCACTTGCAGTGATGTTGGGACCCTTTTACTAAATGTTCAGTGCATCCAGGAGTTTCTTAACATATTGTCACCTGCTTAGTTTGGTTTCTTATGTCTGCCTGATGATTCATAGTTCATCATTTATTCCAAGGTCTGTAACTTCTCAGCACTAGCCTGCATTTTGCTGATAGTGTGGAGTATCATTTGTTCCGTTAGGGAGAAATTCACAGAATTATAATTACCGTTTTTCATAGATTCATCAAATAGCTATTTGGGCCAGTTCTTTGCATACATAAAATTATAAGTCTTTACTGCACACTTATATAAAGTATATGTGGGAGTAGTCCTCTGCTTCCATACTGGTCATCTTTGACTGGCCATGGGAATCACATGATGTCTAGCTTATCTGCAGAGATTCGGATGTACTCATTGGTTTGCTCTGTGGCCTAGCATTGGAGTTTAATATTCCCCAAGTGATTCTAATGTGTAGACAAGCCTGAGAACCACTTAGAACCATTTTTAAGAATACAATCAATACTCCATGCTTACCTTACTATGCTGCAGGTGTTCTTAAATAGGAGTGCATGGAAGACACTGGAATTCAAAATTAAAATCTTATTGGAGTCTTATCCCTGGAGTTTCTGATAGGTCTGAGGTCTTTAAGAACAGCTCCTTAGATGGTGGTTCTGATAATATCCCTTTATGAGCCACAGGTATAGTATGAAATTTTAAAAACTTTAGAAACCTAGTAAGGGTACAAATAAGATGCCATAAGTATTCTAACAGTTCAGCTTATCAGAGACCTCAGTTGTCTGCCACCTCTGGGTGCTGCAGTGGAATTACCACATTATAGGTTTTTTCGGTATTGACCAGTGTAAATATTCAATTGTTTTTTTTTTTTTTTATTGGGGGAAAACTACAAAGCATTTACAGCACAATGTTTATAGTCACAATTTGTAGTGAGCTGATTTCCCAAAATATATTACCACTCAAGTTGACTTATCTTGTTACATTCAAAAATCTGCTCTGTCAAAGTAGTCCCTAGAGTACATACATAGTGCTCCAACTGTATCTACGTACCACCAACACTCCATTTTAAGTGTACAATTAAATGATTTTCAGTGAATTTACCGAGGTGTACAGTTAATCACATGAATCAGTTTTTGAGGAATTCCTTTCCCCTATTGAGACCCCTAATTCC